>JAGFPH010006877.1:26490-61162 GCA_018207615.1 Philaenus spumarius
TTGTGATTTCTTCGCTAATTTGCAGTATATACCCTCTAACCTACAATGACAAACAAAAAATAACAAAAGCTGAACTGACTTACAGAGTGCATTTTTAGCATATCACTACTCGTTTTGACACTGCTGTGTTTGCTAACCTACTCTCTACTTTATTTGTATCACAAAACCTGTCAATGTTTTAGTTATTGCACTACACAAACTAAAAAAAAAGCAATATATTTGGTATTTAATGTTTATATGAATAAAATAACATTGTACACAAATTATAATAAAGCAAAACCCTAACATAGAGTTAAGTTATCTACCTTTACTGGCGATACTTCGTAACACTATTTTAAGTATAGACATGTATCGTAAACCTAAACAAAAACTTACTAACCCCTATGGGTGTTACTTCGTACAAAAATATAGGCTATTATGTGTACTACTGTATACATAACCCTTCAAAATTAACTTTAACTCTCCTTTTCGTGTTAAGTTTATAAGTTGCTTCAACATTGTTAGACATACTTTCCGTTTTGAACATTGCTTTAACTCCTGCAACCAATATTAGTTAAGAAGGATAACAAATGCAGCATATACTTAAATTGATCACACTGTAATAAAATGGAACACTAGGCTTCTTACTTTTTATTACTTTCTCCAAAAAATTTACAAATGATGACATTTTAACAAGCAGTGGTCATCAGAAAGGCTGCTACATGTTTGGCGAAAGTTTTAATATAAAAATTGTTTACTATTAAACCTTTATCTTAATTAGCTATTTAAAATAAACTATTCACCTTAACAAACCCTCTTTGCTAGTTCTTTCTAATAAAACAAAACATATTTCAAATAAAATATAACTTTTGAAACGCAACTTTCTATCTTTTGGATACCCTTTGAAAAATGTGTTGATAAATTCTTCCCTTGCTAAAAAAAAACTTAATTCGAAAATTAATTAACTTATTAAAATTTTTTAACTTATTCAGTGTGCGATACCATTATACCTCCCATGTATAATAATTGTGAGTCTAAGGTATTGAAAACTGTTCAGCACCTCTTAATAAACAACATTTTACTGTTAAAGTTTAGGCCTAAGCCTACTATTGAAATGTTTTATCATTTGCAGCTCATTTTAACAAACAAAGGAGTACAGGTGTTTAGTAACTCTAAGAGTATTGCCACTCACACTTTAGCTAGAGATATTTATCAGGAAATTTGTATACAAGAATTAGGTTTTATGAAAAAAGTAATTTTGTTAACTTACCTTTCTTGGTTTGTTAATATATTAAAATGAGATTTGATGAGACCATTTAATACATTCCAGATATGATGTGATAATGTTGTAGTAATGCTCAAACATGTTTTCTTCCACTAGTCTTTCACAATCTTGAAAATTTGAAATGCATTTTCTACAGTAATTATATTTGTTTGTATGCTGACACATTTTCCTGATTGTTTTTCTAGAAAATAAAAGAAGAATTTTATATAACAGGCGAATAATTAAGAGTTAAGACTTACATCGGAAAAGATAAAGACAAACATTATTTTACATAAATCTTGATTTCATTTAAAAAGATCATAATTTAGGTAGGCTACTGATTTTGAAAGAAGGGTTTATACCCTACTATAAACCAAGGTTTTATTTTGAACATTCTAACCTGCTCGTAGGTATATTTCAAAAGAACTATCTATTATAAGCATTTCCATGATGCGACTTCTGGAAAATGTAGGCCTATTAGTTATTCGTTTAATGGACCCAAATTCCAAACCTTAGTAAACTCAAATAAAAAGAGTGATTGAATCATTAAAAACAAACAACATGTTATGAAACAAACATAACTTATTATGAAAAAAGGACTATTCCCTTTTTCACAAATTACTGAATTTTCCTTTATACTGAATTTAAATTATTTCATAATTAGGCCTATATACTGGCATACTGTTTCACAATACTGTATTCATACTGTTTATATACGTAAAATAAGGTCTGGTATTGTAAGTTAGAGGACGTAGGTATACTTTAATTTTGCTGTTTTCGTTCACTACAACTTCCTACATTTGGCAGCGACAGTTCTGGTTTGTGTTTTTAGAGTCAGTATGTCTAAAGTGTGTAATTTCAGAATATGTTAAAAATTACATTGTCAAAGATCATCAGTTGGCTTCGTTACAGTTGTAGTACACCTATATTACCCTCTAACCTACAAGGGCGTCCTAAACATTAATCAAAACTAACTTAGACCTACAGTTACCTGTCACAGTACCTATGTTGGCGCAAGTTAACTATTCGACCCTAGGCGAACCTATGGCAACAGAAATGCAATAATAATTAAAAAAAACCTAAAAGGTTCTAACCTATAGTATTTAGTCACAGTATGTTAATCTGTATTCAACATTTAACAGTAGAATGTAAACAACGTCGTTGTCTGCAAAAATATTAAGCTAGGGTCGAATAGTAAACTTACGCCTCTATGTTTGCAGTTCATAAACATATATAGGTTGGTACGATTGGTGCAAGTTTACTATTCGACCCTAGGCTAACCTATGGCAACAGAAATGCAAGAATAATAATAAAAAAAACTTAAAAGGTTCTAACCTATAGTATTTAGTTACAGTATGTTTACCTGTATTCAACATTTACAGTAGAATGTAAAACAACGTCGTTATCTGCAAAAATATTAGGCTATGGTCGAATAGTAAACTTACACCGTACGATTAATTAGTTAATTAACGTTAACGTTCCTAAAGAGTCATAGAAAAATGTTTTGGTTGACATTGTAGGTTAGAGGGCGTATACTGTAATTTCGCCAAATGTACTAGGCTGTCTTAATTAAGCCTAATAAAATTAGAATAACTTGAAAGAGTTATTATTGTATTAACTTGGAGCCTAGGCCTAAGTAGGCTATATCTTACAAATAATTATCAGCTTCATTACACTCAACTTATTTGTGTAGCCTAGAAGTGAATTTTGTTTCTATGCATGTTTTATACAATAGCTTCTAAAAGCATAGAACTAACCTAGATCCTCTATATAAAAAACATTATTATTATAAAAGTATTTTTATTTCAAATTGAAAACAAACAAACCTAACCAAAGTTACCACACTTCAAAAGTCAACAATGATCTACTGAAAATATAATTTTGTCTATAATCAATTCAAATAAGCTGTGTATTACCAGTCTAAAAGATCAAATAATTAGAGTTAAAAAAGGACATGACATAAACCAAGGTTAGAAATAATAGCCTGCGGTTAGAAATGTATTATTTTAAAACTAGCCTAATATGCCTAGGTCTACTGGGTAT
Organism: Philaenus spumarius; assembly: GCA_018207615.1. Lineage (NCBI taxonomy): Eukaryota > Metazoa > Arthropoda > Insecta > Hemiptera > Aphrophoridae > Philaenus > Philaenus spumarius. The sequence continues at coordinate 29,777 of JAGFPH010006877.1, forward strand.
TAAATTAAATATTTAGTTAAATTAAAACTAACTACATTTTTTAATTTCATCATTATTTTAACCTGGCATTTAAAGACCAACTTAATGCAGAACTTCTTGTGACATAGCCTAGGCCTATTTATCTTAAATTTGTATTAATTACTATGTCTCTTTTACGTTTGTACATATTTCATTATAAAAAGTGGAATGCAAAATAAGTATTCTACAAATAGGCCTAGACTAATCCTCTTTTAAATAATGATTTGTGCAATGTTTAATAAAGTTGTTTCCTGACATAACCTTCAAAACAAACTAAGTTCCTAGATACTATTACTTATTTAAAATTTGGTTTAATAATAATAATTATTATTAGCTTACCTGAAATATATTTTGCAGAATAAACAAACTTCAGCAATTTCACTTGAAGAAAAAAACACATTTACATTTATTTACAACGTAGAGTAAGAAACATTATCAATTCCCAGTGGAAATTCCCTTTATTTATGAACTTGTGGGAGACAGTTGGCAATAGATTTTATATACTGTATTAAATAGTCCAGCAGCCGTATTCAAAAGTCATCAGCACTAAACTGTACAAGTATGAAGAAGTCCTTATACCAGAGTAAAGTATTGAAATGTCCTGATTCTTAGCATGAATTTAGGACATTTCAGGTCACACTAAACAGTACGCCAAATGTAGAGTTTTGTCCTTCTATCAGAGCAAATCGTACTGTATTGTCCTTATATTTATATCTATATATATATATATATAAACCTAAAAAACTATTAGGCCTACATCATTTAATTGGAGGCACCATTTAAAAGTGGTATTATGATCCGACATTTTCATGATCTATTTTTTTTTTAAGAATACTTCGACCCCCATAGAGGTGAAAAATAGTGATATTTTAAGTAAATTCCTTCCTAATATTAATTTATATTACACACACAAAACAAATTTGGATGTATACATATCTAATATAGGAATATAATGTATATTATACGCAAGCTATGCATAATTATATAAATTATGTATGTGTTTATTAATTTCTCAAATAGTCGGATGAAACCCTAGAACATATAAAATTAATTTAGGAAACTCCCTCAAATCACGTCACCAGTTCAGCAGCGTGTTCGAATTATTTAAATTAAAGATTAAACAACCAGCAAAACGTTCTTTTCTTTCAATTGCGCCCCCTTGGTTACGCCATGACAATTTATACTTTAAAGTTGAAGTTTTTCTAAATTTTCCGAAAGATTATTCCGATTGTGCAAAGTAGGAATTCATTTTCAAATGTAATCTACTTTTTGAGAAAACTTTTCTCTGTGTAAAGAAATTATTTCAAAGCATACCGTAGCTTCTAATTGTACGACTGAAGTGATTGGCATAATTTTACAAATGGGCTGGGCTGTGCAATGGCGTATAAAAAATATCAGAACTGTCATGTTCAGAGCCTCGTCCTATTACGATGTAGATCTATATCCAAAGCCACGTGATGTCTGCGAACACATGTACCTTGCCGCATGCCTTGTGTATCTAAAGTTCAATTTTAAATACATAACAACCTAAACATGGAAATACTTGTGCATTAGTTTACATTTGGTATATATATGAATATCTTTGAGCAATCTGTACTATTTAACAATTGAGTTCTACAGTATGAGAGTGATCTTACACGTTTTGTTTAGTAAACAGGAACATATTTTTGTTTTGCTAATTTCCATTTGAAAAATTAAATATTGCAATGACTCTTACAGAGAGACCTAAGTAAGATTTTTGGTCACCATTTTGGGATGACATTACAAATTTTAAATATATGTATTACGAGTTCGTTAACCAAAAAATGTCAATAACCGTAAGCACGTTTTTTGAAAGTATCTTTTTTTAAATTTTACGTACTATACTTAGCGTGAAAAATGCCTAGAGTGAAATATTTTAGGATTTTATCTAAAAAAATAAACATTGGTAGGCAAATATTCTGCCCATTTTTTTACATGACCTTACATCCGATCTGATCCCCCTAAAATCGGTCAAAACTTAAAATACCATAAAAAGCGAAGCAGTCTATATACGAGGCCGATAGGTGAAGTGCCAACTCACAAAGCGCAGTCCATAATCCGAGGCCGATAGGTGAAGTGCCAACTCACAAAGCGCAGTCCATAATCCGAGGCCGATAGGTGAAGTTCCAACTCACAAAGCGCAGTCCATAATCCGAGGCTGATAGGTGAGGTGCCAACCATAGTCGTAAAAAAGGGGGGAGTCGGGGGTTCAACCCCCCCCATTGTAAAAAATATTTCGCACTTTGTTTACATTAAAATACAATCTTATTCAGAGTAACTTGTTTTCAACACCTATGCAAATGTCAAGCTGCAATAAATTATCAATATATTGCTGACATCATCTTTGGTCGAATTGGGCACTGTCACTTTATTTGATATACGATTTGACACACGGAGTTTTCGTCCGCCACGGATTATTTGCCGTCGCCATCATATGAACAGTGGCACGAAGGAGATTAGACTATACACATTGGTCGGAACATTAACGATCGGTTTATTTACTGCTTATGCTAGCTGTGCAGACGCTCGCTGCCGGTACAATCGACGGATTTTACACCGTCTCCGCCGAAACAATGGCGTAAGTGACCAAATGCACGCCATTTTCCCTTATTTTAGTATTTTTTTCGTAGAATGCTATCCTTCAGCGGCGTGTATAAACCGACATTCTTAAATAATTGGAAAATGTTTCTTCTAGTTCCTCAAATCAGGAAACATAGTGTAGAATGCTCCAAAATCTTCTCTTCTTCTATTTATTGATTGGATGAACCCAAATAAGTATATTTTTTTGCTTCCTTTTCAATCGGCGACGGAATAACAATAAAGTGAGAGTTGCTCTCTGTTCATACCAATAAAACATTAAAAGAAATAATATATTACATAACACACTTCGTGATTGATGAACTAGACATTTCAGTTAAATGAATCCCAATGAGAATTTTAGACGGCGTCGGGAATTTAACTGCCCTGTATTCACACTTAAAATTTATGATATGTAACTAATCCGCAGCCGACAAAAAAAACCCGTGTTTGTTCCAGGCCTATGGGGTTAGAGGCAGCGCACGGAAAGATTTGGCGGGGGATGAGTCGTGGTTGCTATTCTAAATTATTCTAAAATGGGCCTGAATCACAATTAGAAGTGGAAACTATACATACCTATATCATTTTAAAGTACTTTTGGGAATCACAAAACGTGTTATTTTGCAACTTAATTTTTAAATTTTGCGTGTGTAAAATGTAATAAAAATTTAGGAGCAGAAAGATATGAAGTATTTGTTCCACAGGAAATGAATATCGTGGTTTAAAGGTCTTGTAGTATTTATTAAATTTAACTTACAAAGTGAAAGAACAACTCAAACAGTTTTATTGGTGCGCATGCGCATGCACTGTTTAGTCTGTATTCCGTTAGAAAGCTCTAGTAGCAAAGATGGCGACTTGTGAACAGAAAGCTTTTTATGTTTTGCAGTTTGCAAGGAATGAATCAGTGCAACGTGCGTTCCGTATTAAGTTTAAATGTATTCCTAAAAATTGATAATAACATCTGTAGATGGTATCAGTTTGAATAAACCGGCTGTCTTTGTACAGGGAAGGGTAGGGGACGACCAAGAGTGACTGGAGGACGCGTTGAACTGGTGAAATAGTCTTTCACGTTGTACACCATGAAATCATTTCGGATGGCTAGGCGTCAATTAACAGTGAGTCTGTGTGGTGAGTTTTAAGGTGATGCTTACATCTGTGTCCTTATCGTTTGCAGGTGTTACAAGCTCTAAAGCCTACGCACTACACTTTGGCTGATAACTTTACAAAGGGTATGTTGCTGCATGGCGATAAAGATGTTCTGGATGTATCGTCGTCAGTGATGAATCGACATTTCACTTAAGCGTACATGTAGACAATCAGAAATTCCCCACTAGATGGTACAGTTAGATGGTACGAGACTCCTCTAAATTGCAAGCTTATGGGCTTTTCTGTTGTGTTTCTTATGTTGATGTGCTACAACTGTGGCTCTTTCCTCAATCGGAAGAGCTGAACCTCAGAACTTCATTTGGCAGCAAGTTGGTGCGCCGCCTCGCTGGTATAACTCAGTTCGAGATTGGTTAAACGAGTTTGTAGTTGACCACTGGGTTGACCGTAAGGGAATGGATGACAGCTTGTTTCGCACTGTCTCCACTTTCACCCGGTTTGACGCCATGCAATTTTTTTCCTTTGGTGGTTCACAATGGATCATGTGTGCCTCAGCGAATCCGTCTCCACAGCTCCGAGTCTCCACAACGCCGAGTCTCTACAGCGCCGAAATCTAAAGTAACATTGTATTTTTACTTTAATAAAAATATGACAAATATTTACTCCTTCACCGATGAAAAAAAAAAAACAAAGCCAGAAGGCCGCTTTTTTGATTACTGGACTTGATTTGTAATGTTAAACCAAATCATTCTAGTAATATATAAGTGGCTCAACATAGTCATTCAAGATTAACTGCGAGCATCTCAAAAGTACGAGATAAAATTACATAAAAAATACATAAATTCATTATGTTATTTTAGAATTCGAAGCGTATCATGTCTGCAATGAAAACCAATACGGATTCCTTTTAAAAGAGAAGATATTAACCCTCGTCACTTCTGTATCACTGAGCAGACCCTTTGATAATTTATGTCTTCGGCAATGTAGAGACTAAAATTTACCCTCGGCGCTGTGGAGACGACACACTACCAGCTGACCTACCCGAATTAAGAAACAGGGTTGAAGCAGTTGTTGCAACAATTACTGCAGATACACCGAACAAGGTTTGGGACGAATCGATGTGTGCCGTGTGACGAATGGTACTCACATTGAACACTTATAGGAAAAACTGTTTTAATTGCTCTTTCATTTGATGTATTATTCAAAATGTTAACTTAAATGTAATAACTACCAAAAAGCCTTAAAAACACGATATTCATTTTGAAACACCCGGTGGTGTAGGCCTATAATGTAATTTTTGTTAACCTTTTTGTTAGTTTAATATGTTTGTTTGGTTGTGTCCATTTTGTGGTCGTCCATTTACCGGTCAAAGGGTAAAATCGTCCATTTACCGGTCAACCCAAAAATCTGGAGGGGTGGGTCAAAAATAGTTTTCCATTTTGCGGTCACATATTTCTAAAATCCCCGATATCAGTTTTCCAGTCACGCACACTCAAGTTTCGATATAATTAGAATAAAAAAAAAACTAGAGGACTAACCTAAACTGTTTAGTCACAGTATGTTGCCGATAACAGTATAATTGTAGGAACCTGCTTGGGGGGTAGTATTCCGGCGGAATACTGATGTGTATATAGCCTACTTGTTTGTATATAGACTAGTTTGTTGAAATAAACGGCCATTTATAATATCATCACACATTATTTGTAATTTAAGAAGAATCTGTCTGTTAATATAAAAGTGGCTCCGTCAACAACTCCTCGTGAAGATCTAAAACTCGACATCTGCAAACAATGTGCATGGAACCTATTCATTCAAAATAGTCAGGTATTCTAGGAATCGAAACCTGACCGCAAAATGGAAAACCTCCCCTCCCTAGAGCCTCCTCACCCCCACACTTGACCGGTAAATGGACTGACCGGTAAATGGACTGACCGCAAAATGGAGGATACCGTTTGTTTAGTTTCTCTTTTATTGCTTTGTCTTTATGTTTATTTCTTTTCCGCTATTTAAATATTCCCTTCTGAATAAGTTTTTTATTGTAAATTGAACTGCTCTCTTAACATTTTTACTCTTATTTTAGGTACATGTAATTTACTCATGTAGCTTCAAAATATGGTACTTGTTTTATGTTGTATTTTAAAAATGATGTTCTATTTTATATTATTGTTTCTTATTTTATTATTAATTTATTATTGTGTATTTAGGACTACGATTTTATTTTTGAAGTGAAAACTTTTTTAACCTCGTTAGGCGGTTTATTGATGGGTAAAATCTTATCAGTTCGCATCACCAACATGCTAATGTTAACAGTATAGGTCTATCTGTACCTATGAGTACGACGTATTGCGCTTGGCCAGCAGTGAAAGTATTTTATATTATACTATATATAATAATGGCACCAGCCTGGCGCTTGCGCAGCGGCCTGTGTACACATATATACACAAATACATTGTACATACCCGAATGTATGATATAAGAATTGGACGCTTTTGGAAGGGTAAAATCTTATGTGTTCGAGTCACCAACATCCTGTAATAGCAGAATACCAGTAGCTAGCTATAAAGTATGACTTGTTGAGCTCAGTCCTCGTGGAATGTTTTACATTGTATAATATCGTATCGAATTAAAGTTTTTTTTTTAAATCTTGCCACACTATCTTGTTTGACTATCTTCTGTACTATTGTAACATTGTAAAATTAGTGCTGTGTGCCGTTTATGTATATAAGTAAAGTTAAACTGACTACGTGGAAAGTTTAATGTGTAAAATTTGCAAAACACCTTAAATGTTGCCATTCACATCGAACATGCAAATTTACTCTTATTTCAAATTTAGGGTTTATTAGCATAAACTATCGAAATTTCAAGTTGAAAATATGTATATTTATTTGTCATTTTAAAATACCTAAATTCGCTAACTTGGTTGTTATGGTAAATGCATTAAAGAAATGTGTGTTGGTTCAGTATAGGCCTGACCAAAAATTATGTTGATCAAATTTAGGACTAAACCAATATAACCACCAATGACATTTTTAATTTCTGTCGGCTGTGATACGAATGCTTTTTTAAAAGTGTTTATTATGTTGATATGTATTCCATGGCATTTTTTCAAATTATTTCGATTAATTGAAGAATTGAACACTATAATCCTAAACTACAGCAAGTGAGTAATACGAGTTATAAGAGTGTGAAGAAACATGTGTTGAAGCCTAAACCATAATATAGGTTCTGGAAAAGTAAACATTGTATTATCTAAAACTTTAGTATTGTTGGTTGATCTTGTGGTTTCAGCCGGCAAAGAGACGTCTTATATTCAGTTCCGTGTCCAGGAGCTGTAAAGCTTCATTCAACGTTAAACATGTAAGCTATAAAAATCTCTTGTCATGTCGCATTGAACAATCCTTGATAACGATTACCACTAATTTCAGATTTAAGTCCGAATGCACCTCATCGTTACGCTGATACCATCTTGCGTTAATCATTGAAGGAATTATGCTGTTTCGACTTCTATGCAACAACAGTCGATTTGATGTTTTGTACATCCCCAAAGCTCTGCTCCATATGTCCAAATTGGTCTCATAATCTTTCGATAAAGTAATAGATTCTTGTAAACGTCCAATTGCGATTTCGAAGGGAATAAAACAAATATGTAGTATACAAAATTGTGAGAGGTGATAATAATACTTTGTAATATAATAACAATAGTAATTAAAGTAGAGGTTAGGTTAGGTTTGTAGGTTAAGTTTGCACTGACAGTGGGCACGCTATATTGGCTAATAGAAGTTCGTTGAAATCAGAGTTTAAAGTTAAAAGGGAGGGGACTTTTGCGCTGGTTGAAAGGAACCAGGAGTAAAATATTCAGTCTGGAAGTGACCGTGCCCGCGAGCAGACTTGTTTAGTTTATATCCTTGTCTTCGCCTTAATGTACACGCGATTCCACGTTCACCGAGCCGTACAGAGCGCTCATAAGCCATGCTAACCAAACGACAGTCTCAGCGATACTAGCCAACTAAACAACATCAACTCCCATGCAATGCTCGGACAGCTGATGCAACCCGCATGACAATAAACGTTATGTTCCCAGTAATGGTAGTAGAATGTCTATCTCCCGTAAGATCTGTACTGCACGGTGAGATCTTAGTTAGAGATAGTAAAACCGGACCAGCAGAAACTTAAGATTGGTACAAAATAAATGAAACTTAAACCACTATACGTTTACCGGTTTATTTGAGGTACCTTCTCACCACAATCCATCCTGACAACGTGCTGGAGCTCGAACGAGATTGAAAGGACACATACTGTAAGGAGACAAGCCATCGCCCGGGAACCGTAGGGTGGGTACAATTACACAGACAGCGACGCGACGCGATGCGACTAGACGCGACATCCAAACACATAGAGGACAATGCGACGTGGAGCGACTAGACGCGACATCCAAACACATAGAGGACAATGCGACGCGGAGCGACTAGACGCGACATCCAAACACATAGAGGACGATGCGACGCGGAGCGACTAGACGCGACATCCAAACACATAGAGGACGATGCGACGCAGAGCGACTAGACGCGACATCCAAACACATAGAGGACGATGCGACGCGGAGCGACTAGACGTGACATCCAAACACATAGAGGACGATGCGACGCGGAGCGACTAGACGCGACATCCAAACACATAGAGGACGATGCGACGCGATGCGACTAGACGCGACATCCAAACACATAGAGGACGATGCGACGCGGAGCGACTTGGAACTACAACCAACAGGAACAGAGTAGCCAGCTTGCACAATGGCGCTGCCTAAAGTAGACCGTACTGCACTTCTGTGTGACAACCCATTATTTAAATGAGGTTTGTAAGGGAGGGAAGTTTACGGAGAGTACCACTATTTATTTCCCGTATTAAGGAAGAACGAGGCGTTATTTTTGCAGGAGTCTTAGAGGTTATGTGTAGGTTTTAAGTAAAAATAAACTTTTTGTACTTGATATAGCCGCTGCTACTTCAGTCCACATCTTGTCTACCACTCCTATGTTCCTGTGATGTATGTGTTTTGATTCCCAAATCGGTTGACTTGAAAACACCTCATTAGTTAACAACTCACCATCCATCTCGGCTACCGAAACAATGTCATCGCTTCTAGTCGCTTGAGAAAATCAAACTGATTTGCTGCAGAGGTTGTCGCGCCTCTTCGCGTCACGTCGCGTCGCGCCTTGTGTGTTTTACGCCATATGTTAATACGTGTTTGTTAGTATCACGTCGCGCCTCGTCGCTGCCTGTGTAACTGACAGGGAGGAAACCGTCACAAAATATACCTTGCAATTTCACAGTCTAACGTTTCCCAAAAAAAGTGCACATACCTTGTTAAGGTAACTTTTTACTGAAACGAAAGTACTTTAAATGAAAATAATAATAATTGTAAGAATCGAAGATTTCGTAAAGTCTAAGCCGACTCATCGCCAACCAACAAACACTAAACAGACGGTAAGTGTTGTTTACTTGGTAAAGCGACAACACGACGGTGCAATAAAACTGCCAAGGGTCATCGGTTTACCTGGTTTGCAGGGCTACGACAACACGACGGTGGTGCAGCTGCGAGTGGGCTCCGTCGTGCAGTCGTAGTCTGCACGGCTTGACCGGGGTAAATCTTGATGAGGGTTTGACAGCCAGTGGTGATAATATTTAGCCCGTACCCCTGCGTACTCAGCAAATTTACCATGCATATACATGCAAAATACATGCAATGTTCTCATGCAAAATACTGTGACTAAACAGTTTAGGTAAGTCCTTTAGTTTTTTTTTATTCTAATTATATAAAGTGATAATACGACAAAATATTATAATTATACAAATATTATAATCATACTGTTATTGGCAAAATACTGTGATTAAACAGTTTAGGTAAGTCCTCTAGTTTTTTTTTTTATTTTAATTATATAAAGTGATAATACGACGAAATATTATAACTATACAAATATTTTAATCATACTGTTATCGGCAAAATACTGTGACTAAACAGTTTAGGTAAGTCTTCTATTTTTTTTTTTTTTTATTCTAATTATATAAAGTGATAATACGACGAAATATTATAATTATAAAAATATTATAATCATACTGTTATCGGCAAAATATGTGAAGTGACTTTAAAGGGGTAAATATTGTCTAGCTATGAACTCAGTTCTGGTATGGATAAAGTTTTCTTCAAGACAGCCTCGCAGGTAGACGCGGAGGGATTAGGGGTTGGGACCTCGCGCAGACTACGTCTATACGACTGAGTCGCTAATGAGATTCGGCAACGTCGTGCTGTCGTAGCCCTGCAGATATATTTATTGCCCCCCAAGGGTTCCAGGTCGCATTCAGTCGTGTTGTTATACAACCGTTTACTTCGCTCTGAATCATTGATTACACAATGACTGTTCAGTTCTGCCCAATAAATTACTCAGGTCAACTACGGTGTATCCTATGAAATCTACTTTCTACAGATGAAACCAAGAGGAATTTTAATTGTTCAAGGTCAATGATTACACAATTGACGAACGAGTTTATTGATAACATCGTCTGGTACGTTTGGAAATGCGTCTGGGAAAGTTTAACTGTGTCGGACAACGACAGTGAAGGGACAGTTTCGAAAAAACTTTACAACTAAGTTCAGGACAGATAAAACATCGTGAGTCGAAGGTGGAGGTTGTGATGCAAACAAATTCTACTAATATATTTCGTATACAAGAAGCTATTCAGCACCTTCGTGAGTAGACCAATTTCCTAAATTGTTGTTCGAAACCCTAAAACATATAAATTTAATTTTTGAAATTCGCTAAACTTACGGCAGTGGTTCGGCAGCGCGATCCAATTATTTCCGTTACAATGGAAGTTTTGTCATTTACGAACTAAAATCCCAGAACTGTCCTCGGTTTCATAAGTTCTGGGAAGTTCCTGCCTAAAAGCAATCTTCGTATCACACAGGGAAGTGTTTAACAGATTGAGTTTAAAAGCTAAACTAACAGTTTAAAGTGTGACCATTTTTAAGGTTTGCCCTAATGCGATAATCGCCTGTCTGTTAGTCAAATTTCTCTGGCACAAATAAAAATATCAAGCTGTAATTCGACATAGTTGTAAGCGTGCTAACCTGCTTGTATGTCATATTTCAAAACTCAAAGAGTATTGTGCCATACATTGGGGGAATACAAATTTGGTTTTGTGGGATATCGTTTAAAAGGGTTCTTTTAAATACAGTTGCTTGGCATGTGCTCGCTTCTCTCACCAACCCCGGCATAGACCCATAGCGAAGCCAATGTAAACATATTGTTGTAAACTCTTATATTTTCATGGAAATTAAGACTGAGCTGTGATACAGAATCAAAAGGGCTACAAAAAAGGTAACTTGACATTTTTTGTTAAAATGTACGGTTTTTGAGTAATTTAGGTTTTAAATTTTCAAACAGCCGCCATTTTTAAACTCATGATTGGATTTAATCGTTTATTTTTATTGAGATATATCATTGACAAATTAAACTTCATGCCAAGTTTGAACTCAATCAGTCAAACCGTTCTCTAGATAAGAATTATTTTGTACAAAAAACAAAACTGAGGATATCTAGAAAACGAAGCGTCTGTGTTTATATGTACTTTTTTCTTAATTTTATCCATAGAACCATTCCCCGAAGTTTGGAACTTTACTTTTGGGACACTCTGTATACGTTGGTTTTCGAAGTAGCTCGGTTAGTTAGCCAAAAAATCCAACAACCGGAATCACGTTTTTTGGCAAGAAGTACAATTTTTTAAATATTTTTCGTAATATAATTAAATTTTATTGTGATTTAAAATTAAAAAAAAATAATATAGAAGTTTATTCTGCACATTTTGTTTTTTAAACGACCTTAAAGCAAGTCTGGTTCCCCCAAAAAATCAATCAAAACGCAAAATACCATAAAAGTACCAGGTTCAAATAAACGTGGGGACAGCTTCACTCCACCCCGGCCACCTTGAGGGCAGCTTCAGATTTGAGGCCGACGGCCAGGATGTGAACTAGCGAAGCAGGTTCGTATGCTGCGAGAGAAACAAAGCACACTATAATCTGAGGCAGCAAGGCCCAATATGCGCAACCTTAAAATAAAGACAAGGGTTGGTTGAAACCATAAAACATAATCTTTTTTTGGAAATTCGCTCAACTAAATTCTGCTGCGTGGTTGAATTATGTTATTATTGTGCAGTTTTTCTTTCTAATAAGTCCAGTTGAAGTTAAATTTTTATTAATGATTTGTATTTCCAATTTTTCGGTTAGAATTGCGTTTGTAGTAGGCGTAATTGATGCAGCTTCTTTTTAACATTTATTATTTTATTATTATTTAAATCCTTTTAACATGTAATATATTGATTTATACATTGAATATTATTCATCACCTCATTGTAAGCTATGATCAATTAATTCTAAAAACACAATCAAATATGTGTGTAGAAGTAGGAGAATTGCATGCTAAGCACGCAGGTGTCTTCTCGAGTTTCATTCATGCTGTTAATAAAAGACAACGCGTGGTGTGCTAGATTTTAAATAACGTATTATTAATCATAACATGCACGTTATAATTTAATTAATTTTTATTGAAAACATTTTATCACGACTTTGATTTATAATTTAATGGTAGTCTATAATTTTATTTTTATAAATATCTACGAGGTCTATTTAGTCTTTCGTAAAATAAAGAATTTTTAGATTTAAATCGAGAAATTTCTATAAATTCTGCTAGAAAAAATGTGAATTTTTGTTTCGAAACTAGAAGGATCAAATTTACATAAAATTACGTCTTTTTCATAGATTACAGAAACTTTAACGTAGAGGTTGGAAAAATGTAACATAGTCCTAGTAATGATCTAAATGCAGGCATACAGTATAAAATTTGTAATTTGACATTGTTGGAGCTATTAACGGGTTTAAGCACATTGCGTTAGTTATCAATTAAAATAATTCGACCAAGCAGCTGAACCGCTGACATGAGTTGAGCAAATTTCCAAAATTAAATTTATAGGCATATGTTTTAAGGTTTCAACCAACAATTTGGGAAATTGACGACGGTGCTGAATAGCTGCAAAATGGTTCGCACGCCATTCCGCATATTGGGAGTATCTCCAACACACAAAACATTGCGTGCCTCGCACTCAAACCCCGTATCTTCAATACACCATGCATCGCGTGCTTCAACCCCACGGTAGAATCCACCACATGGCTTTGAACCGAGTACTTCTATGGTATTTTACGTTTTGATCGATTTTGGGGAAACCAAGTGAGCTATAAGGTCGCGTAAAAAACAAAATGTGCAGAATAACATTCTACATTTATATTTATAGAAAAAACTCAAAAACAAATTCATTCTCGTAGGAGAAATCTAAAAAAATAGATACTTTCGGTCAAAAAACGTGTTTCCGAGTGTTGGATTTTTTTGGCCAAAGAACTCGTTGAGCGACGTAGACAACCAAACATGTGTACCAAATTTGAACCAAGTCGGACTTAAAATGCGGCCGCTAGAGTGCGAACACATATAGGATTTTTAATGACACCCCAAAACGTGTTCTGGGGACCATGATCGGTGCTCATTTGATACTCCCGACCTTAGGTCTTAACATAAGAACCACTGCAATAGCTCATTTTTCCTATGGAAATTCGCTAATAATGCGATCACTCAGCTAAACCGCTGACATGAGTTTAGGGAACTTGAGAATTAAGGGTCGGCTCTAGTGAAACAGAAAGCAACCTGCGACTCCCTATAGCGGCGGTAGGTTAAGCGGACATTGCTCATTCTAAATCCATTTAAAACCCGCAATTATTCAAATAGCGTTTTTTTTTAAATACCAAACTCTTGGGGACAACATTCTTCATCCGAATGACTTGGTAATTTTTCGCTATAATTAATAGTTACAACGTAAAAAAAATATTCAAAATCACAATATAGCGGAGGTAGTTTACACGGAAATTGCTCAGCCTAAATCCATTTAAAACCCGAAATTGTTCAAATAGCGTTTTAAAAAAATACCAAACTCTTGGGGACGAAATTCTTCCTGCGATTTGACTTGGTAGTTTTTCGCTATAATTAATAGTGACAACATAAAAAAATATTAAAAATCAATGTTTTAAATTGTTAATAAATATTAAACAAAATATTTTTCTTAGTTTTGAAAAAGCCATTTGCATGGATATTGACCATAGCTTTAAAATGACATATCGTTTATAATTTTCCGATCAAAAATAAAGGAAAAATTTGGATTTTAATTTAACATTGGTGTTATGGAATGTCAGCCAACATGGCCGACAGCTAGAGCCGACCCTTTAGTTAATATGTTTTAGATTTTCTACCATCTACATATTTGGGAAGTAGGTCTACTCACGAAGGCCTGCGAAGACGAAACATCGTATATTAGTATCAATTGTATTCTCCTCAGCCACCTGCCCCGGTTCTCGTGCTGATTCGTTCCGCTCGCAGCGAATAAACCCGCTTTTCATTCTTCTTTTATGGTATTTTAAGTTTTGATAGATTTTGGGAGGACTAGGTGAGTTATAAGGTCGTGTAAAAACACAAAATGTGCCTACAAATCTCATATATTTATTTTTTTAGATTACAAATATACACAAACTACAACACATTGGAACAATACACACAAAATCACAAAATACAATTAAACTACAAGCTGATTAAAAAATAGAAAAATAACACACATTTTGCTGATGTAAACATAAATACACAAAATTGAAACACAAATCTTTAAGAACAAGTTAATAAGATAATAAGTTAATCCACTGAGTAATAGAATCTAGATAATATAAATTTTCTAAGATTGTTTTTAAAAATCCTGTAGTTTGGTGAATTTTGGATGCTTTTAAAAAGTTTATTCATGAACTTTGCACCGACTTATGAGGAAAGTTTACTGTATAAGTTTAACCTGTGCTGTCTGGCACGATACTCAAAAGATTGCCTGGTGGCAGGTGCCTGTAGTTGTATATACATGTATATCCATATTTTGTACATGATCACACTTGAATTTAAAAAAGCAACACTTCAAGTATGTAAATACAAGGAAGTGTAAGTACTCTGAATTTCTTGAATAGTTTTTACAACTTTGTTTTTTATTTAGCCCCGCAATAAGCCTTATGGCTCTTTTGTGCAAGAGAAACACTTTTTTCATATTCTGAACTGATGAGTTTCCACAAAGAAGAATTTTACAGTTCAAATAATGATACACTAGCTCATAATAGTCTGGTAAAAGTATCTATGCACGACAGTATAGCTTCAAATTGCTCAGAACAAATATACCTAATTTTGGCACTAATACTGCTAATGTGGTCATGCCAGTTTAACCTTTCATCAATTAGAAGAGCAAACAATTTTTATTGCCTGCACTTATTCAAGTATACTATCTCCTAGCATGACACTTGAGGTCTGATTTGACCCATGCTTTCTTTTTACTGAAGTGTATGTAGGCCTACTTAGTTTTACATAGGCTATGATAACCGCCCAGGTTTTCGACTAAAAAAAATTAGTTTTACATGGATTAATTATTAAATTGCTTTCAGAAAAATACTGTCCAGTGGCATTGTTAAAGAATAACACAAACAAAACCACCTTCCGCTTGCGCTATAGTATGTAGTTACTCACTCACGTACCCTTGTAAAATGAGCGCATACATGCAATGCTAGAGTGTTGGTATTTTCCCTCCTAAGTGTGTGTTACATTCTATTGTAACTGTACATTTACGTGGAAGGCAATCATACAATCTGTAGACAATAGGAATGCAGCCTCCCTTGTTCTTCACCCCTTACCCGGCATCTAGCTTTACTCCAGTTTTACTAACGCTCGTTCATACCCTGTCTTTCATTAACACCTCACATACCACAATGGTTCGTTAAACCTAATAGACAGCATTATGGGAAGGCGCCTTATTAAGCCAGGCTATGGCCATTAACCTTTCCGAACACATTCTTCAGAGACGGTACAAGGGTTGATTTGACGGACTTTTTTTGTTCCTTCAGTTTAATATATTTCACGTGACTATCTACATAGTTCCGTTTGAAGCCACCCTCGGATATTTTTTTCGACCTGATCTTTTTTTTGTAAGATATGGAGAAGGCAAAAAAAGGTTCAACGTGTTAGGCCAATGCCCTAATTATTGGAGGCGGTATAGATAAATCCAATATCGGATTGTGTTCTGGAATTTTCCTTTCGAACCTTCGGAGCTTTTTATGTCTGGGTTGATTCATTAACAGGTAGAAAGCTCTACACTGTGAATGCACTTAATTGTTCTATTTAGTCTAAAATTAAAGCCTCAAGTATGCCACATTTAGGTAATTCTAGAGGGACAGAACCTCTTTGTACCCTAACCCCCACGTTGGGACCAGTATCGAATTTGAATAGTTTCTGTACCTCATCTTTAGAATTATATGAGTAGGATTACAGCATTAAATTATGCTCAGAATGTTGGTATTTTCACTAACCAGTGCGGAGCTAAAAGTCATACCCATGTAAACATGTCACCTTCCGAGACGGAATAAGAGTCCTCAGTTTTCTAAAGTGACAGCTGGAATCTCCCCGCAAACCCGATAACCAATGTTTATGACCGTTTGAGGATCCGTACTCGTTGACCGTACACCTGGAATCCGTCTCCAGAACGCCGAGTCTCCAGAGCGCCGCGTCTCCACAGCGCCGAGAAAGCTACCTGGCATAATCTGACAGTTTTGACAGCCGAATTGGAATTCACAAAAGCAACGAACCGAGGTAAAGGCGTGTGTCCAACTGAGCATAGTAGATGATCAACACTAGAATGACGCAAATTTTGCATACATTTCATTGCAGACATGATACGCCTCAAATTCTAAAGTAACATAATTAATTTTAAGTACTTTTTATGTAATTTTATCTCGTACTTTTAAGATGCTCGCAGTTAATCTATGTAGAGCTACTTATTTATATAATATTAGAATGATTTGGTTTAGCATTTACAAAGTCCAGTAATATAAAAAGCGGCCTTCTGGACATTACCTAACTTAACTTAATCCAACCTAACCTAATACTCCTCGAATTCTAAAGTAGCATTGTATTTTTAGTTTAGTAAAAATATGACAAATATTTACTCCTTCACCGATTAAACTCATTGAACCTGACATTGAAGATATTAACCCTCATCACTTCTGCATCACTGAGCAGATCCTTTGATAATTTATGGCCTCGGCGCTGCGGAGACTAATTGTCCTTTGGCGCTGAGGAGACGCCACCGTACACATGTATGGCTACTTTGCTCAGGTAGTCGAGCAGGTAAATAGACAGAACATAAGATAAGAACACAAGTTGTGTTAGATGCGGCACATGTGGTCCCAGTAGGCTCTTCACCAATACCCACTCTTGTATAGACTGTACAGGTTGATTACATCTACAATCTAACAGTGACACTGCCCCCACGAGTCCAACCTCAGTTGCTAGAGTACTGAAGGCCTAAACCTCCAGCAGGGCTCCCTAGCCCCGTGGTACCAGTATGTGCGCCGTGAGACCGTAGTAACACGTCCACCACTATAAGGCCAAGACAGGTTACTGGCCCGCCAGAAAAATCCAGCTACGGCTTCGAAGATATACTTCAGGTCCACCGGACCACCACGTGGAATCCCAATTGCTTTCAGATCTCCTGGATACCGTCCCATTCCCTGCGTAAAAGAAGTATAAGACATTCTCCGCAGGTCCTCGTTGATGGCAAGGTTTCCCGGAGAACGAGTGACCGGCAGGCAGCACTTACGTGCTTACCTTACCCCATATCAGTACCGAGGGGTGCCGCCCGTTACCCACATGCTTGCTTGGACATGGGATTGGGTGGGCGCCCAAAGGTTTTAGGGGCTAGCATCATGGGGTATACCAGAGTAGATAGGGACAGAGAGCAAGAGATTAACACAGTAAGTGCTAGAAGGTGGTATGGTACCAGTATTTAAGGAACGTATACATTTATAATTAGTCGACAAACGAATAAAATAATTCGTCATGCAGCTGAGTCGCTGACGTGATTTGAACGAATTTTCAAATTAAGTGTATATGACATAGGCTTTCTAACAACTAATTGGGAAATTTGTCTACTTACCAAGGCGCTGATTGTATGTAACGAAATATATTAGTAGAATTCGTTTTAACTTCGGCCTCCAGGCTTTGCGAGTTTGCATCTCGACCTTGCGGCTACGGATTATGAACTGCTTTGCTTCGCTCACAGCTGACAAACTCGGATCAGGAGGTACCGCCACGGTAAAATTTCCCACGTGGATTTAAAACTGGTATTTTGCATTTTGATCGATTTTGGGGGAACCAGACGGGCTTTAAGGTAGCGGGGAAGCACAAAATGTGTAGTATAATCTTATATAGTAAGTTTTTCTAGTAAAGCGAGTTTCTCGGCTGAAGGTTGAGGTGCAAAGAAATTCTACTAATATGTTTCGTTCACCTTATTATTGACACAAACAAAAATATCCAGTCAATTACTCGTACTTCCATTTCTTTCACATTTAATTATAAATTAATTATTAATTATTTACTTATCTTTATTTACTTTTAAAATTATTAGAGCATTTAATAGTTGAATTGTTTACTTCTACGGAATTTCACATGTTTATTAAACAATTAACATTAATTATATTAAGCTTCCTATTTGCCCTTTCCCACTCTTTTCCTCGTAGCGTCAAAGTACTAATTAATGATTTGCAATACAAATAAATTAAAATTAAATACGTGAAAAAAGCTCGAATTTCTATACTTTACAAACATGATTGGTCGAATTTGCACACAGAAGGTACTAGTTAAACTTGAACTTTAGAGAATTAGTGTTTACTAATTATTGTTGTGTACTAGCCTAATCAATTAAATTTGTTTTCAACTTTACTTCGTATCAGTTAATTAATGGACGGTGTTGAGATCAATTCGAAAGGGCCTTTTCAAAAACACGAGAGCAATTATCCCATTTGTCAGTTCTGTTACCGGCGTAATTAAGGACGAACTGATAAATCTAAAAATAGCCGTCCCTTCTCACCACGTGGGAGTAAGTGCGTCATCGGATCACCACCCGTGGCCAGGTTGTGCGACTGCATTCCCACCTGAGCTTCTGCTGAGGGTGTTGATCCGACTGCCACGTGCATCCCCCCACCCAGGTGCATTCCTAACAATGTTTGCTTATCAAAAAAGGGCACTTTTGAATTAAATCCTCTTGCGATCGTTTACCACATTGTAATTTTAGGAATCCAGCCGGTTAAAAATAAATACATGGTCTCAGCTTAACACAATAACAGAGTAAACATTATCTGAATACTACAGTTTTATACAAAACCATGTACTTTACACCTTTCTACGACTTCTAACCTTAAAATAAAACGGATCTTTTATAGGACTATTCATTTGTTCGTCAAAGTAGATTTTCACCAAATTGATGATATCACAGTGTAGTTTGACGCAAAACAAGCTGACCCATATTTAAACTCAAAAACATACTTTACTACTTGTAAGATCACGTGAAAAATCATTAGCAGGTTAATTTACGAGACACTTATTGACACATGAGAAAAATATAACTTCAAAATACAGTAATAAGTTTAATGTGTTTTAGAAGTAATGCAAGCTATATGACTTGGTTTGAGGTTAGAAGTCGGTGAAAGTGTAAATGTTTGCAGTTTTATTTCTCTATTTCATTTTTCAGTACGAAATCTTAGGCCTACAAATAATTCGACCACGCAGTTGAAACTCTGATGTGAGTTGAGCGAATTTCAAAAATTAAGTTATATGTTTTAGGGTTTCAACTGATTTGGGGAATTGGTCTACTCACGAAGACGTTGAATAGCTGCCTGCGTGTAGGACATATATAAGTACAACTGTTTGCAACTCAGAATACAACCCCGGCTCTCGCGCTGCTTCGTTCCGCTCGCAGCGGAAAAACTCGTTTTGTGAATTTGCACCTCAACCTTGCGCTCTAGGACTTTGGACTGCTTCGCTTCGCTCGCAGCGGTAAAACCCCCCTCGTGGATTTGAACCGAGTTCTTTTATGGGTTTTTCTAATGACCTCGTCCAAACTACCTATAAAACCATCGTGTGTACCAAATCAGACGTAAAATGCGGCCGTTAGAGTGCGAACACACAGACAGTACATACAAATTTTAATGACACCCCAAAACGTGTTCTATGTACCATGATCGGTGCTCATTTACCACTCCCTACCTTAGGCCTCACCAAGGTTTTTCCTTTGGAGATTCGCTAAAAATATAGTTTTTCTGATGTGTATTAAATTAATCTCCCTGTGTTTTTCACGGGGGCTACTAGTAAATTCATACAAAAATGTGTTTCTTATTACTTGCAGGTGGAATTGCATTTTCATTTGAAATAATACACCCAAGTGAGATTTTTTGCCCACAGGTTCTCTTACCATAAACTTTGGAGAAAAAGTTACTAATTTCCCCTCCCCCTCCGGAAGAGAGTTTGGGGTTTAGGGTCGAAATGGTACAAAAAACTTTTGTTTTGCCATAACGGGCAAACGATGGACTTTTAAATAAACATTAAATGGGAAAGTTGTAGCATATGAAATTGCCTTTTTGTTAAGACCCTATATGACCATTTAAGGGCTTTAGAATTCGTGTCATGGAAAAAATAAGAGAAAAAGACGCATAACATTCAAAGTCATGCTAAAAACTTAAAATTTGTTACAAAGGCTCAAATTGTTACAACAGCATAAGAATGAAGTTTTAAAAAAATTGACGCCCTTCAGGACCACCCCCAGGTGGGTTTAAAAGGAAATATTGGAATAAACAAAAACGGCAAATGCAATTTTTTTCATTTTTCAAAAATTGTAGTTTATGGCATCACCTTTATTTTCAGACCTTGATCACCACTTTTGTGACCCTGGGGGAATAGTTATGGGGGTTAAAAGGTTCAAAAACGCATTTTTCAAAGAAAATACGCCTATAACAGGAGACTGGGCAACATTTCTATTATACATTAAATGTAAAAGATGTTGCTTACGCCAATATTTTTAATTTAAGACCATAATCGTTCTTCTAAGCGCTATTGAACTAACCTAATAATAATAATAAATTTCGCTATTTACCTCATCCGCACCATGTTATATTATTTAGCGACAGGCCTAATAAGAGTTAACTAGCATACGCTTGCAAATATTTCGCAAGTTTTGGAGTACTTACCTTACTTAATAGCTTGATTTAATTAAGTTAATTACGTTTATTTATTTAAGTTGGTTTATTAATAGGGTCTAACAGTTTATTATCATTTATAACGCTTTACGTTGATTTGATTTGCTTCATAAGGTACACTTGGATATAGAATGTAAACAATCTAACAGCTAATATAATTTGAACTACTTAATCTAACAGCTGTCATGTTAGTTAAACAAATTTTTAATAGATCGCGTCTTTCGTTAGGAGTCATATGAAAGTTGTATTAATGCATTTCTTAAAAAAAAAACATTAGTTTTAAGATATTCTATTTTTCGTCAATAGAGGGGGAAATAAACTATAAATGATGGTTGAATCATAAATTTTGATGAAGAATTAAGGGAGATATGATGTTGCCACACAAAAAACACCTTTGAGAAATAATATATAAGATAATTTTATATAAATTAAAATTTGATGCTTGGATGTATATGTATATATTTGTATGAATGCACAATTTTAAATACGCTATTATACCCATTAAAAACCCAGGCACGCTCGCGTGTGACACTGTCAGTTACCTTTCATAATTAATTAATGTTTATAAACCTGGAAACACTTTCAGTAAGTTTTCCTAAATATGGTTGACAGATCTGATAACACTATCGATTTAATTACAAGATTAATGTTTACATATTTAGTAAAACTGTCAGTTACCTTCAGTAGTTCTGGCTATACTGTCAGCTTAAGTGATTTTTTTTTTCGAAACAAAAATTATGATGTAGTATGTTCGTACCAATATGTCGCAGCCTGGAGGACATCCAGAACCGTCATATAGTATCGTGCTCCTACTATAAGGTCACTGTTAAAAGATTATTATAACATTGGAATAAGACACGAGAAACTGTTTTCAATCAATAGCAAGAGTGCTGTTTTTCAAATCAAACGACTACTACTCAGGAACAGACGCCTCCCTTTCCTTTCCGTTAACTTTTCACAGATCTCGGTTGTAGTTAAAGGTTGCGCTCGGGGGAGGGGGGGGCTAGACCAGGGTATGGGGCACAAGACGTTCATTGCTAAGGATTCACGTGAGCTGGACACTGAACACTATGAGAAGCGACTTTTCAATACACAATACATTGCGTGCTTCGCACGAAAATTTTAAGCCTATATGTTATGGACGCACATGTACGTCCGCTTTAAAATATTATTGATTATTACGTAGAAAGGTTAAAAAATAAAGTAATTTCTACTCATTCAGACTATAAATATACAAAATAAAAGGTCAGCTCCTAGCATAGGAAATACGAAATTTGCGTAGCAGTGGCGTTTTAAGGAGCATCCTCCCCTCCTTCGGCAAAAGAAGTCCAGGGAGACCTCCCCAAGAAAACTTAAAATTTGGGAAGCCAATTTGGCTGTTCAGGTGAAATATTAACCCACACAGCATTGAGTCTGTACCTTTACACCATCAATGAATACAAAAAGATCTATAACACTCCTAGAGGTCGCAAGAAGTAGTGACCCAGCAGCTCATGCTTGAACTCTTGTAAAAAAATAAAATAAGTATATGTAAAATCAAACAGCACATAACATTTAAAATATATTTTAGTGATAATCTCTTCAAAGAAAAATACCTGACTATAATTAATAATATACATATATTCCTTTCCCTGGGAGCTAAGGGGGGGGAGGGGCCCGGCTGTTAATAATTATTGACCTATTTATGATGAAATACCAATACCAATAATACCAGGGTAGGTGGCCTTTTTTGTGTACTTTCCAAAAAAGTAATAAAAAGTGGCAATATGTTTGGTAAAAGTTGAAAAAATTAGATTTTCATGGGCAATGTCAAGAAATTTGAAAATATCGAAAAACGACTGTCCGAATTGTGTAGTTTTGTTGCAATTTGCTAGTAAATTTAGTAGCAGGCATGAACATTTTGTTGTCTGGGGTATGAGTGCCTAGCAAATATACTGTCCCAAATTTAACTATTCTATTCTAAAGGTAAAAATAAGAAAAAAGATTCAATAAACATAGGACCGGAAATGCTACCCGCTATTTTTTACTTTTTCTGAATATTAATTGTTTTTGAAAATAGAAAAGATATTGCATTTATCCTTGTACAAAAAAAAAAAGAAGATATTTTGTATACTGTAAAAGTGGCGACCATTTACAGTTTTTAATGTCAAATATCCATAAACCTTTAAAAAAAATATTGGAAAACCAAAACGTTAATTTTTTTACAATTATCACAAGTTTTTTCTCGTAACTCTCAAAAGTAATCCCAGATATCGGCTAAAAACGCTAAACATAATTTCTTGGTACTGTCTATAACAACAATACAGGAACAAAAATAATAGTACGAAAAGAAATTCTGTTTTGAGTTTTTATCAGATAACTTTGGAGGTACGGGAAAAATTGGAAAACCCGTTTTGTTTGTTATAAAAAATTTTTTTTGTCTCCTAACATTTTTTTTAACTAAGAAGTTTTAGAGATATTTGACATTGGATATTTTAAATGGCCGCCATTTTTGAATTAAATGTCCGTAATTGTAAAAGGTTACATAACAAATATGTAGGGGAATTTGAGGTCAATATCTTTTCTATTTCCAAAGATGTTAAGTGTTTAATAAAAAAAAAGGTGGATAGTTAGAAAACTAAGCATTTCCATACCTATGTTTATTGAAACGTTTTTATTATTTTCACCTATAACATAGCCTGGTGAAATTTATGACACTGTTTTCCAGACACCTGTATAACTATAATTTGACATTACTAATGGAATTTCATCCTAAGGGTTTTAAATAATAATAAAAAAGGAGTCGTGGGACTGCCGACAGAAGTAGACAGAATAGACTATAGGCAATCATGTTTATCTTATTTCGTACTTTTTTAATTTCAATTTTAAACCGGACAAGGTAAAAATAATGATTTCGGATTAAACCAATATAACCAACGATTTATATTCATGACAGTTTTCACTTTTGTTCTGAACCAGGTATCTTGACAATCTTCAAAAAAGGCTTATTTTATTATAACTTTAATAACTGTTGTTAAATATTAAAGTTAAACAGTTAATTTGTATTAAAAGTTTAACAACATAATTTTAGGTTCGGCCTATACTGAGCCAACGCACGTTTCTGCAATGCACGTTACATTAATTACCACAGCAACCAAGTTAGCAAACTCGTACATTTAAACACAAATGAGGAATCATTATGTCTATTTTACAGGCATCACCAAGTACACTAATTTAACATAACTTACAAAATTAGGAAGTGTAATGGCCATTTCATCGCTAGCGTGGCGTGAGTAAATCCATACAGTTTAGTCATTGAATTTACCGCTGCCTATTTTATTTCGTCGATTTCTTCTTCTTTTACGTTACACTAAATCAGTGGTACGTGTGTAAGACAATAAAGAAGAAGAACTCACAAACGCAAAGCGTCTTACTTAAGGGGGCGCTTACCCTGCCGCCATATTGAATCTGATTCCCATAAGAGCAATGCTACAGAATAAGTCATTTTTTTCCGTTAATTCGTGGAATAAATTTAAAATTTTGGTTTCATTTTGAAGTACTATCATATGCGGATGTTGATTGCCGAATACATTTTCAAAACCCGTGTTATTGTTTTCATAAACGTATGATATAAATAGTAAAAAATAGTAAACTTTGTTAATTTTTTACTCAGTTGCAAAAAGAGATATTGCAAAAAACTTCAGCAATCAACACCCACAATCTATTTTACTTTAAGAAAAAAAATACAGCTTTCGTTTTTTGCCAAAAAAAAACACAAAAATATGCTTAATAGTGAAGGTATGTTTTGGTTATTTAACATTGAAATTGGTACCTAACTTCGCCGTTTTGAATGTAGAGAGCCGAGCCTTAAGATGCATATCTCGAGTTCGTATATTTACCTCAACCAAAAAGTGCTCCGTACGCCTAAAGAAGTTTTCACTATAAAAATGATACGATATACAGAACTAGCAATGAAATTAACACATTCGTCCTAAATAATATTACAAAATACAGACAGTCATAAATCATTCCACAGCAGGGTAGATACTCGATGCGGGGTATTAACGAAGCTCCCGATGAGCATTGTTTGATTGTAGGCTACTACTAGGCGTCGGGCGTATCCGAATTTTAAATAGGTGAATGCTCCGTCTGGGACGCGAATATACGACGAAGGAATCCAGACCTGACCTTCGACAACAGTAGGGTTCGTTAGCCGAGATGGCCCTGAAGTGCGATCATTGCGTCTGACTACTATTTATTTTGAATCTTGTTTTCGGTTAACACTCTCGACTGTGGGCAACGACCCCATGGGTTCAAAGCAAAATATCTCAACAGAACACGTGACTTTCCCGACAGCGTACGTTTATATTTTGTTGTTGTTGATGTTTTAATGAGATAACATAAAAGAACGTACCTAAGGATTGTACAGATAGTTAATTTAAAAAAGCAAACTAATGTGAAAAGTTTTTTGACTTATTTTAATGCAAAAAAAAATCTTTTTGAATGGCCTGATGAATGTACATTAAGGAAATCCTTAGTGATCTTAAAGATTTTCTTTTATCCTACGATTAAAACCATAAGCAAGTGCTTGTTTTCTAGCACGTACTACAGAAGATAGCGTGGTTGGAAATTTCAAGCATTTTAAAAATGTGTACCAATTGGATTTGCTTTGTTTCTGATGAACGAAGTAACGTCATAAAAAAAGTAATATTAGCTCAGCCTACGATTTAAATTTAAGATCATGAGTATTGTGACCAATAACTACACAACTGTTTAATGTATTGCTAATTTTTGAATCGATTCTCTTTTTAATTTCTAGATAAATCATTTTAAAAAGCAAATATGAAAAGTTCTTTAACTTATTTAGCCACATGAAAAATGATGCTATAAAATATAATTTGTATAATTATTATTTACATTTTAATTTGATTCAAATTAAATTATAATCTTTTGTCAATGGCCTGTAAGGAACTTTAAGGAAATCCTTAGTGAATTTAACGATTTTCTTTTATCCTACGATTTAAACCATAGCAGATGCTTATTTTTCTAGCACGTATTACAGAAGATATTCTGAAGCATGTACTGGACACTTGCTTTGTTTCTAATGAACGACGTTTATTAGATGCTTGCATATTCTTCTTCTTCTAAAAAAAATTAATATTACCTTAACACACATATTAAATTCACGATTATGTATGGTGATTAATATTATAAATATATAATGTATTCGTAATTTTTTATTAAGTTTTCTTTAAATTTCTGTCATTAAAAGTAAACTCTAATTAAACACCTCTTTTATTACTTTCTCACTATACTAAAGTATAGTGATCGCAAAAAAATCGATGTTGAGATTTTTGTGGAAATATCCGTTTTGGGACTCCCTGAGTCAAAAATAGTGGTTTCTACAAAATGTCTGTCTGTATGTATACAAAGGTAGAGCGAAAACTATTTTATCGATTTCAAACAAATTTGCACCAGACATGTCAAGTAGGTCTGTATAGATACACGAAAATTTTTTTTGAAAAGTTTTGAAAAACAATCCCCTTTTTGGCAAAATATCCCCAAAAAATCAGTTATTATTTTTTTTATAAAAAAACGGCTATAACGATTTTGATAAAATTTGGCTTATTTGTAGCCATTAAAGTACCCTACCATACTCAAAAACAGCATCTTTCAAAAATTCTCGTTTAGCTCATAATATTAACTGATTTTTGGGTGTTTTTTGGCCATAAATAGGGTTCTTTTTCAAAAATTTTCAAAACGTTTTTTCGTGCATCTATAAAGGCCTAATAGACGTGTTTGGTGCAAATTTGTTCGGAATCGATCGAATAGTTTTCTCTCTAGATAATAATAATATTTATTAGTTAATCCCCAACTTTAATAAAAAATCACCTATCCTACCCCACCCTACAAGTCACAGTGAATCTGTTTAATAATTTAAATATGTTTGTGAGAAAGTGTGTGCCAGTTCCTGGTATCGTTTATTTCAATTAAAATTGTATTTTAAACGATTATTTTCAATCATATTTTAAATTTATCTACTGTATATTGTAATATGAACTCTAATAATTCATTGTTATAGTACTTGGGGTTTCTACTTGTGTATGGTTGGTAGGCTACATAATTATATATCACTGTATAGTTGCATCAATTCTGTACACGTACGTCAAAGATCATATTTCTCTCCATAATTTTATCACTTTTTGAGAAAGCTAACAGGAAAAAAATGGCATTACTTCTTTAGTAGACCCAATATAGGACCAATTAAAAAAGTCTCCTAAATATTACCACAAACTTAATCTCAAATATATTTTTTGATAACTTGCCTTGTACACAGGGTGTTACAAAAACCTTAGACTGGATCGTATTGTATACATTCAAATAAATGAAAAATGCTTACTAACTTTTCTTTGGTTTAGTCGCAATCCGCCATTTTTACTTTCTCCCCCTATACCATAGTATATGGAGAAAGTATTGTTTTCGTCAAAATTTTCGAGTTTGAGTTTTTGGTGGAAATATCCGTTTTGGGTCCCCCTGAACCTAAAAAAGTGGTTTTCGGAGTGATGTCTGTGTGTGTGTCTGTGTGTCTGTGTGTCTGTGTGTCTGTGTGGATGTTATCAAACCTACAGCCTAAACCAGTCGTCCGATTTTGATGAAATTTGGTATGGAGGTACTAATCCACGGTATCTCCAGGCACTTTTTTCATTTTTGTGAATTTTTAATTTTTAAGGGTAATTTTCCCATAAAAACCCTTAAAATAACGGAAAAATCAACTTTTCTCAAAAACGGCTCTAACGATTTTGATTAAAGTTTTATAGTTTATTAGGGACCTAAAGTACTATAAACTGTAAACTTTTAATCAAAATCGTACGAGCCGTTTTTGAGAAAAGTTGGTTTTTGCATTATTTTATGGATTTTTATGGGAAAACAACTTTAATACAAAATCACCTCTCCTACCCCACCCTACAAGTCACCGTGAATTTGTTTAATAATTTAAATATGTTTGTGAGAAAGTATGTGCCAGTTCCTGGTACCGTTTATTTTACATAAATTCATTGTAACTTCAGAAATAGATAAGATATTGATTTCAAATTTGGTATAAGCATTTTGTACATTGCAATTTACAAGTGTACAAAACACCAAGAATTTATTTTCATGATTTTCAAAATGGCTTTAGAAATTTTTAACATGGAAAATTCTGAAAACCGTTAATTTTAGAAAAACTCTACCAGAAACAAAATAACCGAGTTATTGACAAAAAAACGAAAACCTCTTATGGGAGTTGAAATTCAAGATGGTTGCTGGGTCTGCCGAGCCTTAAGGGATGGCAAACATAGTGTTTGACGAACAAAAATGCATAACTCAATCAGTAGGAACAATATCCAGCCCGTTGAAAATTTGTGTACATCGTCTCCTTGTCTACGAAAAAAATGTCCACTACCAACCATTTTTGCAAGGGTCGACCAAAATGGCGTCACAGAATAAAAATGTCAATAGCCTACTTACTAGACCCAATATGGAGGCAATTTTGTAAATCTTCCAAATATTATAATTGAGAATCTTTTGATTTAAACTTTTTGTTCGATAACCGTAGCCATTTACGCAAGTGACCAATAGATATGCTGATTTAATGCAGAGCTCATGGGGAAGTCGAAGTAAATGGGAGCTTTGGCATTTCTGCACTTGTAGGCCAAGCACAAAATAATATTTTTTAAATATATTTATAGTAATGTTGCTAGGAAAAGTCACGAATTTGTTTCAGCTTTATTAGCGAATTTCCAAAAGAACTCATTTGCTATCATGGTGAGACCCAAAGTCAGGAGTAGCAAATGAGCACCGACCATGGTCCCCAGAACACGTTTTTTGGTGCCATTAAAAACTTTATATATATGTGTTTGCACTCTAAAGGCCGCATTTAACGTCCGTTTGGTTAAGACGAGTTAGTTAGCCTAAACATCCAACAATCGAAAGCACCTTTTTTTTGACTGGAAGTAAAAATGTTTGACATTTTTTGTACTATTATGAAACGTTTTTAGGGATTATCTAAAAAAATTAAATTTTACTCGACCTTACAGCCCGTCTGGCTCCCCCAAAATCGATCTAAACTTAAAACATCATAAAAGCACGCTGTATTGTTTACCTCGAGAAGCAAATTTGCAAAGCAAGTTTTTCCGATGCGAGCGGAACGAAGCAGAGCGTGAGCCGGAGATGGAGGCTGAGGTTTAATTTTGGAATTTTGCTCAACTCACATCAGCGGTCGTGAACGAATTTTAGTTTACCTTAAGAGGCCAGAGAAAGGTATCTACTTCACGTTTTCCACTATTATGTCAGAAAAAGTATATGTTTTCAATAATTCCAATCCATCGGTTGCAAGATAAAGCGAACAGCGACCTGTTAAAACCACCACCATCACTCCAGCTCTGTTATCCTGTTTGCATTGTTTTCGTCCAGGAAGATCTTTCAGCGACGAGCTGTTTCTCTAATTTTCTAATGGCTACTACGACCACCGCCTCCGTTACTACGATTAACAATGAATCATGGATGCTGTTAGCTCGGGTGTAACGACCTAGTAAACCCCGAGACACGGGGTAGAGGACCGTAGATCCTCCCACTAGATACGCATGAGTAGCTTACCTTCACAGAGACGGGTTAGTGAACTCGCAAGGTTGTTTAGTTTGTTCATTCAAAGTACTTCCCGCCAGGACGGTGACCCAGACAAACGCGCGGGAAACTCTCTCTGTTCTTTACGAAATTTGTTTATTTTTACGTAATCAATCCATCATTCATGGCGAAGCGCATATTGGCAATGTATCACACACTTGATACTATTGATACTATTCTTTTGTATCAGCTGATATTTCTAGGCGAAAAGTAAAGATCATTGGAAATAACAATATTGTCCTATTAGACGAGCGAAGCACGCATTGACAGGTAATTATTGCATACGTACTAAAAACTTCAGTAATGTCTATATTCCAAACCATAATAACAGCCATACATATAATAGTCAAACTATATAGTAAAAAAACATTAATAGCGAATTTCCAAATGAGCCATTTCAGTGACTCTTATGGTGACACCTAAGTCCTGGAGTGGTCAATGCGTAATAATCAGGGCACGTTTTGGGGGTGTCGTTAAACATTTTATATTTACAGGGTGTACCACGAGAAAAGGGAAAGATTTTAGGAGGCGATTCTACTACTAAAAATAAGGAAAAAGTCTAATAAAGATAGGTGCGGAAATGTTAGTTTTCGAATTAACGTTATTTTGTTTATTTTAATAAACACTTAATATCTTTGGAAATAGAAAAGATATTTACCTGAAATATTGTGTACATATTTGTACGTAAAATTTTACTCTTGCACACAAATCCAGAATATTAATTTGTATACTTTAAAAATGGCGGTCATTGAAAATGTTTAAAGTCAAGTATCTCTAAAACCGCTAACTTTACAAATTTATGAAACAAAAAAGGAAATTTTTTAATAGCAAACACAAGAGTTGTTTTATTTTTCTCGTACCTCAAAAGGACCGAGTTTTTGACTAAAAAATAAAAACATATTTTTTTGGTATTGTCTGTAATAATACAGAAACAAAAATAACAGTACATCTTTTGAGCTACGGGAAAATGAAAACCCGATTTCTTTCATATTAAAAAGTTAGCTTACTTTGTTTCATAAATTGTTTTGTAAAGTAAGAGGTTATAGAGATATTTGACTTTAAACATTTTAAATGGCCGCCATTTTTAAAGTATACAAAAGAACGTTCTGGTTTTTGTCAAGGCTGCAAGGTTACGTAACATAGATTTACACAAAATTTGAAATCAATATCTTTCCTATTCCCAAAGATATTGTGTTTAGTAAACTAAACAAAATGGTGTTAGGCTCGGCTCCCTAAATTGAAAACGGCGAAGTTGGCAACCAATTTCAATGTTACAATAACCTAACCATACCTTCACTTTAATAATAAGAATATTTTTGTGTTATTTTCGTCAAAAAACGAAAGCTGTATTTTTTTCTTAAAGTAAAATGGATTGCGGTTGTTGATTGCTAAGGTTTTTCGTGCAATTCTCTTTTCGCAACTGAGTAAAAAATTAATAAAGTTTACTATTTTCTACTATTTATATCGTACGTTTATGAAAACAATAAAACGGTTTTTGAAAATGTATTCAGCGATCAACACCAACTTATGACAGCACTTCAAAATGAAACCAAATTTTTAAATTTATTCCACGAATTAACGGAAAAAATTACTTTTTCTGTAGCATTGCTCTTATGGGAATCAGATTCAATATGGCGGACAGGGTATCCTCCCTTAATTCGAAAACTAAGCATTTGCTTTTTTCTTATTTTTAGTAATAAAATCGCCTCCCAAAATCTTTAGGATAAAATACCCTGAACCTATCTATACGTATATCAGGTGTCTTAAAAGTCCCACCCTCCCCTTTTAACTTTTTTTTTTTTTTTTTTGAATTTAACGTCCTACTGTTTTGC
>JAGFPH010006877.1:61262-72376 GCA_018207615.1 Philaenus spumarius
AAAAATCCAACAAACGGAAGCACTTTTTGGCGGGAAGTAAAATTTTTTTTTAGATTTCTGTGCTAGAAAGAAACTGTTTTGGAGTTTATCTGAAACAATAAATGCAGGAGATTATTCTGCACATATCGTTTTTTTACGCAACTTTATAGCCCGTCGACCTAGCCCGAACCTAGTTCTACCAAAATCAAACAAATCGTAAAATACCACAAAAGTACCCGGTTCAATCCACGTGGGGGCAACTCCTGATCCGAGGTCGAGGCGAGCGTCGAGAGTTAGCGAATCAGTCCATAACCTGAGGCCGTCAAGGTGAAGTTGAAGCTACCGAGATACGAAGTAAACCTTAGCACACACACACATTGCCGTTAAGGCTTGGCTCCCTACATTCAAAACGGCGATGTTGGGTACCAATTTCAATGTTAAATAATTCGACCACGCAGCTGGACCGCTGACGTGAGTTGAGCAAATTTCCAAAATTAAATTTATAGGCCTAGGCCTATGTTTTAGGGCTTTAACAAACAATTTGGGAAATAAGTCTACTCACGACGGTGCTGAATAGCTGCAAAATGCTTCGCACGCCAATCCGCATATTGGGAGTGTCTTCAATATTCAAAACATTGCGTGCTTCGCACGCCATTCCGCAAATTGGGAGTTTCTTTAACACAGAAAGCATTGCGTGCTTCGCACGCCAACTCCCGTATTGGGAGTATCTTCAATACACAATGCATTGCGTGCTTCGCACGCCAACCCCAAGGTAAAATACACCACATGGCTTTGAACCGGGTACTTTTATGGTATTTTACGTTTTGATCGATTTTGCGGAACCAACCGAGCTATAAGGTCGCGTAAAAAAATAAAATGTGCAGAATAACATCCTACATTTATATTTTTAGAAAACAATCTAAAAAATTTTAATTCTCGTAGTAAAAATGTCAAAAAATAGTTACTTCCTGTCAAAAAAACGTACTTCCGGTTGTTGGATTTTTTTTGCTAACGAACTCGTCCGAGCGACGTAGACAACCAACATGTGTACCAAATTTGAACCAAATCGGACTTAAAATGCGGCCGCTAGAGTGCGAACACATATATACATATATATATGAATTTTAATGACACCCAAAACGTGTTCCAGAGACCATGATCGGTGCTCATTTGCTACTCCCGACCTTGGGTCTTCATAAAGGCCACTGCAATAGCTCATTTTTCCTATGGAAATTCGCTAATAACCAAAACATACCTTCACTATTAAGCTATATTTTTGTGTTGTTTTTGTCAAAAGTAAAATAGATTGCTAAGGTTTGTTTGCAATATCTCTTTTTTGCAACTGAGAAAATAATTAATAAAGTTTACTCTTTTTTACTATTTATATCATACGTTTATGAAAACAATAAAACGGTTTTTGAAAATGTATTCAGCAATTAACATCCGCATATGACAGTACTTCAAGATGAAACCAAATTTTAAAATTTATTCCACTAATTAACGGAAAAAAATGATTTATTCTGTAGCATTGCTCTTATGGGAATCAGAATCAATATGGCGGACAGGGTAGCGCCCCCTTAAAGGTTTATGCCAGGGCCTCAGTTCTACCAATTTACAAACTCACAAACAATGTAGGCTACTGAGACTGCTAACATCTCTGCATCTGAATTTGTCTAGCGTCAAAACTAAAATATGTTTCAGCGCAGATTCCTTTTATTTTTGTCAAAAAATTAATCGTGAGCGATCTTTTCCGGCGAATATAACAAACAATGCGAATATTTATTGGTATTCCTCTTGCTAACAAATAGCATTTTTTTTGTATTTATAAATCAAAATTTTCTTTAAAGTTTTTTTTTAGTAAATTTCAGGATTTTTGCTCCAAACTTAACTGGACTGTAATACAAATACATTTAGTGCCAAGGTTATACGTAATAAATTCAAAATACTTTTGAGAAAGGTTTAATATTTTATCTACGACCATTGCAATAAACACCAATAACGCTATTACAAGTAACATCAGAAAGAGGTACATTACAAACCAAAAGCCAAGCCGATTAGGTAATGATATCATTACCTAACAGGAGTCACTTTACATAATATGCTCTAGACCAATGAGAGCTCGTCATTTGACGGAAGTAGAGTTGTAATAAAAATAACGCTATTCGTACATCAGCTGATTGTACCCATACGTTCCGGATGTTAGTGTGTTATTGTAACTAACCTCAAACGTGAGTTGACGCATTCCGCAAACATGAGTGATAGTGATGAATCTAAATTTCGTTATGAAAAGGTTTATAACCAGTTTATGGAGTGGAAAACTAGAAATGGTGTTAGTTCGTTTTCCGAGAATGTTTCCATTGCGTATTTTGAGGAATTGGCCCAAGATAAGAAACCTAGTTCGCTTTGGTCTATTTATTCAATGATTAAATCTACAATCAACATCAAACATCAAATAGCCTGTATATTTTTGGTCGTAGATAAAGTAGTGTACGCAACGATTGTATTCAGCCTTCAAGCCACTCGTGAGATATTTAGAACACTCGCTTCGCTCGTGTTCCAACTTACATCTCACTCGTGGCTTAAAGGCCTTCATAATACAATCGTTGCGTAAACTACTATAAAAGTCCTTCAGATTATATATCACACTTCCATCCGTTCAAGTTTGCAATACGGGATTGGATGTAGGGGCGGGGCTTCTACATCCGTTATATATAACACAGAAAAGTTTTATTTGTATAATGTTATGCAAGAATAAAAACCATTCTTCATTTCTACAATTGAGTATTCTCCCCCTGAAACATCAATTTGTGTATAAAGTTTTGGAAGCTTTTTTAAGGAGTGGGAATTGCCGATACAATTATTTGACCAGGTAGATCTGCAGTGCAATTAAAAACATAATTATTTACGTTTGTATTCCCAAAAGTGTTAATTTAATAAACTTCCGATCCGTCTAAAAACTGAACAGAAAATTCTTATCTTTTATATTATGCACTTTAAAGAGTTGGCTGTTGAACAATAAAGTAATTAACGACTTAATTTGTGTAACTGAGTAATTTTTAATTTATTATATTTTGTTAAGTGAAGTGTTTTAATTACTTAGGGCTCCATCTTCTATATTTAAACCATAAATAATCAACATTTATATAAAAAAGTGTGTTTTGTATTTTCTTAGGTTTCTTAAAATTTATAATTTAAAATATCCCGAAAAAAGCTAACTTTACAACAAAATTTAAGAAAAACTTTATTTCTTGATGAGAAACATAACTGTTTTTTCATTTGTATTTTGGTGGTCTACTTTTTATTTTTTTTTATTCTTTGATAAATGATTATGTTGTTAACATGAACTTAACTATACATTTAAATAATACAGTATTACTATGTACATAAAAAAAGGAATATGCAGGGTGTTACAAAAAGGTTGGGCTGGCTATGCATATTCAGATTCTACATGCAAAAATAGGCTAAGTCGAAAATGTAGTATAAAATTTTTTCGATTTCGGCTTAGTTTAGCTGTAATCCGCCACTTTGTTTTTTTACAAAAACTCACTGTAACTCTGGAAACAGATAAGATATCGAGTTCAAATTTGGAATTAGCATTTATATGTTAAGATTAACCAGTGTATCAAACACAAAGAATTAATTTTTATAATTTTCAAAATGGCGGCCATTACAAATTTTTAACGTGGAATATCTTGAAAACCGTTAACTTTACAAAAAATGTACAAGAGACAAAATATTTTTCTTTTTTAACGACAGACAAAATTATTTTTTTGTAGTTTCAGTAGGTCAAAGGATAACTGAGTTACCGACAAAAAACTCAAAACATAATTTCTTGGTAATTGTAAACAACAACCAAAATAAGCCTAAAACCACAACTTTTTAGTTATTTTTGTAGCGGACTATGCACATTCAGATTCTAAATGCAAAAATAAGTCGAAAATGTAGTATAACATATTTTCGATTTCGGCTTAGTTTAGCCGTAATACGCCATTTTGTATTTGTTTTAAAATAATTAATAACTCAAAAGCCCTGATAGATATTTTGATGAAACTTGGTATACACTTTAACTCTATAGCTATAAACATTTTTCAAAAATATCTTTGATCAGACTCATCAAATTTCAAAATGGCAGCCATATAAAATTTTTAAAATCAAATTCCATGAAAACGAGCAACTAAAACAAAATTTTACTAGGCACTATATTTAAAGCCCTTTTCATTTCAAATTGAATGACACTTTAATTGCAAAAATTGGTTAATAAATATCAAAATGGCGGCCATTTAACAATTTCAAAGGAAAAATCCATTCAAACTAGGGACTAGAAAAACTCCAAATTATTCAATTTTAATTTATGTTTTATTACAAATTGAAAGACACCTTTTAGTATTATTCAACCCCTGTAGAGAACATTGAGCAGCTCAGAGAGCGGGTTGAAGATGGGTGCCAAAGGATAATAAGGATGCCAGGGATTTTCGAACAGGTGAGGCAGTCGTTGGGCCGACGACTGGAGCAGTGCGTGACAATCAACGGAGGACACATTGAGCAGCTCCTTTAATGGTGAAGTTCAGTCACTATGATGACTCTTCAGTTAATGATGACTCTTCAAAAACCCATAACTATAAAATCTGTGTTAGTTTTTTTCTTTTTAAATTTCTGTTAAACTGTACATAGTTAAATCATTAATTATAGTTGTAAATCGATGCTAACAATTAAGGTGTCTTTCAATTTGTAATAAAACATAAATTAAAATTGAATAATTTTAAACGGTTTGAATTCCTTAATTCCTTTTTTAATTATTAATCCCTACTTGAAGTAATAAAATGACACAATGAGAAGGTTTAAGCTTCAAATTGAAATATATGTTATGAGTTGAAAGGTTCTCTCAAACGAAGGGCGAGCTTCTAGACAAAAATAAATAACGTGGGGAATTTATAAGATTTTATAATTTGTATTTTTTAACAAACTTAAAATGAGGAAATGATAAATTTTATATTTTTGGGAATGTTTGGGCTTCAAATTGGTACATTTGTCATGAGCCTAACTGGTGACGCCCAAACTAATGGATCTTACACAAATTTCTCCCATTTAAATAACATGGCGTAATTTTAAAATGTCAGTCGTTAAAATAAACTCAATTTATTGGATTTTTATATTTTGCTGTAACTCTGCAGTGTAAAACGAATAAAATTACACTTTTTTTACAAATTGGTAGAAAAATACCGACGTAATAGGGCGATAATGTACTTCCCCAACGATAATTCAATAATTACAAAGCAAACGCATAAAAAACGCATACGGTACACATGAAGCGCACAAACCTATAATAACGGTCGTTACACAATAATTAACATTGATAATTCAATAATTACGATAATTATACAATAATTCAACAATTTATATAAAACAGGAAATCTATAAGAGATATAGAAGGGTACTGTAAGCGGCGTAAATATTCTAAATTTTTAGCTCTTTCGATTGAGCTATCAACCAACCTCGTCCTTTTTTATTTTTTCAAATAAATAAAATAAATGAAAAAATGCATAAAATTAGAATTTTTATAGCCTTGAATGTTAAAAAAAATCATTGCTTGATGACATATCTAGAGATAAAAAATAAACACATTTTTTAAAACAAATCTTTACAATCGGTCCATTAGGAGAGGATGGGCGATTGGAAATAGGTTTTCGACAAAAATCATTTAATAATATAGATTATTATTTGAAAATGTAATTAATTATAACAAAATACTACTAGATGCTCTTCTCTTTCAGTTATTGTTTTCTCACTTTAAAATAGGATTTACAAAACTTTTATAAATTAACGAAATGATTTATAAACGCAATAAATAACAAATACTAAAATATACTTTATTATTAAAACTAATGAATAAAAACGTGAATCCAGAATAAATAAATAGAATAGCGT
Source organism: Philaenus spumarius (assembly GCA_018207615.1). Lineage (NCBI taxonomy): Eukaryota > Metazoa > Arthropoda > Insecta > Hemiptera > Aphrophoridae > Philaenus > Philaenus spumarius. Next base: position 67,167 of record JAGFPH010006877.1, read on the forward strand.
GATCGGACCAATGGAGAGCATAGCAGTTGTTTACGTTTACGCATCGACAAAACTATTTGGTCTCTGTGAAGTTGACACTAGGGGCGGGCACGTAATGTACAGTCCCAATAAAGAAGGTACAGTCCGCGCAGCGATGCTGCTGGCGGTACCTGTTGGCCTCGATCCAAACTAGGCATTTTCGACTGTTGAAAAGTGTTACCTCTGATAACATGGGGGTTTCGCTTCTTATAGTGTTGTTTCTTCAATGGTATAGGTCACCGCTCAATCGTTATACAATAATATGTTTGCATTGGGACGCCCCCGGGATTGGTGGGTGAAGCTAGTTTAAATAAACTCTATTTGCAAGCTCAGTTGATATAGTCTTGCTTTCTATTAGTTGCGGTTTGAGCTTCTAATATGTTAGAAGCCAATTATTGTTGTTGTTAGCTTTTCGATATTTTATTCCGATCTCGGTTCTTCTTTACTCATAATGGGCACTTATTGTTAGTGAGAACTGATTTCAAATAGTCTGCTAATACTAATACTGTAAATAAGTAAAGTACGGTATTTGCGCTGGTATCGAGATTATTTCAAAAATTGATAAAACTATTTTAAGAATACCGGACAGTGTTGGTTGAACCGACATCTTGTCGTTACAGTCGAAATATGCGGTCATCTCGTTACACTTTTAGGGCCAGCTACCTGTGCTGGGTCTGATACTAATCTCACTAACATATATATTCTGATTCCCATCACACTTTATCCAGGCTTTGGACTGGCAAAATGATTATAGTTTTTACAATAATTTTGGCGTGTTTAAAATCAGCTGTGCTCAATCTGTCGTAATTTTTGTTGGATTCTTTATTTCTTTGAAAATATTTTTAAATTTTTTTTTTTTTTAGTTTTATTTTACGTTGTTTTGTAAAAAAACAAAATTGCAAACCTAAAAAACAAATAGATTGAAGTATTTCGTTGAAACACTCGAAATCAATTTTGAAAAAATCAAAATGGCTGTAACTCAAAAATTTGAAATACTTCCAATTATCGTTGTGTGACATATCGTTTGAAAGCTTATTTAATTCTAAATCAAAAAAGAATAATAATTAGTACAAAAAAAATAGTGCAGCAAAATGTGGTAAAATCGGAAAACACGATTTCGTTGTTATTTGGCCCCCATTTTTAATCGGTTTAAGATATGGATGTGCAAACTTCACCGTTGGTTTTCTCTCAAAATTCTACATAGAAATGATGTATCACATGACCACTTTCTCATTAAAAAAAAAACAAAGTTACATTCAAAATGGCGGATACAAGATGGCGGATAATTTTGTTTAAACTTAATAAAATAGTACTTTTATATAGAGTAGATTCCTCAATCACATCTATCTTAAAATTGTTCTTATATACGAAATATTAAACCGTTTCCAGACTTTTCGAACACCTGGTATGTCATATATATATTACGAACTACTATATGAAATATAGAACACAATAATGAAATATAGAGCATGAAGTAATAAGAGTAATTTTTAAGAGCTTTATACACGCCTTAGTAAAAGAATCTAACAAATCTGTTACGTGGTATCTTTAGAATTATCATTATATAAGTAAGCACATAGGCCCATAGCATTAAATTATGTTCAGAGTGTTGGTATAATTAAGGATAAATTACCATAATGAGAGCAGAATTACTCGGTCATCCGGGGAGTTGGAATTCCCAACTCACTAGCTGGCCCTAAAAGTGTAAAGAGATGTCTGTCTAACGAAATGTCCCTGTAACGAGATGTCCAATGTAATGATATGTCCCTGCAACGATATGACCCTGTTACTAGATGTCCGCTGTAACAAGATGTCCGTATTACATTCTTGTAACCAATTGTCTAGACACCGTTTAAACTAAATACATTGCGGTAGAATGACTAAACAGGTATATACACCGACAGCCCAGTACGATGACAACATCTATGTTACCTCCCAAGATACCTATAATGACATGGAAGTTTGTTTGAAAGCTTATCCAAACACTTGAGTAATATCACGGGCCTATAGTTTGAAGATGAATAAAAGTAAACAAATTAACACAACTTAAAACAGCAAAGGTCCATTTACACAGGTCAGTGACGTGTCAGTTCCGTATCATTTAGGCAAAGTTATATTATTGTTCACTTTAAAATTCATTCAAGTTTTCATCGTCAGTAGTTCTATATTTATAAATTAACAGAAGCTTAAACTTTTATGATTCTATTAAAATTTTAATAATTTATACCTATAAAAAATAGCCCAAGCTAATCAGTGATAATTTAAAATTTGGTTTTAGGCTTTTAAGAATGAAGTAAATAAAATGGTTGTACATTTTAAACGATCTCTAATCTCAAAGACGATCCTAATTATGATATATCTAATGCAAAGAGAGTAATGCACAGACCTACAATCAACTGTTTCTGGAACAAAGAAATTTCACTTCTAACGCGCAAAAGTCTCGCGCACTTTTTTCGGTGTCAAAAGATATAATCCTTGTCAGACTAAGCAATCTTGGGCGATTTTATCATGTAAGGTTTTGTATTTTAATTAAGACTACTGTGAAGTTATGTATGGTTTTGTAAAGTCACTTTGAAAGTTTTGGGGGCTCCACCAGATCCTTCTTACGGATGAAATTTTAGCTTGGCATGTGACGTACTCCTAAGAACTGGGTAGAAATAAGTACAGAGATCTTTTCACAAAATTATTGAATATATTCTGAAATTTCTGAAAATAATTCCTACAGTGATTATTTTTCACAAAATAGTTAAATACATGTAAATGTGATACAATTAATTTTTTCTCAATTTATATTTTCGAAAGTAATAAAGTGAAAGTTTACATTCGTCTAAGGAGTGCGGTGCCAGTAATTTAATTTCCCGCTCTCCTAAATTTTAAATCTATGTGTCTTATTTTAATGATTGAATCTTAAATTTCTTCTAATTACTAGTACATAATAAGATCTGATACTACAAAACGTATTACATTATTTATACATCTTAATATTATGAATGATATTAAGTTGGTTCGGTGACTGGTCTCGATTACTTATGAGGTGTTTCAAACCCTCTTTTCAGTTAATCCTAATGAACCAGTCCCAACACAATTATTTACTACAAATGATTATTTATTTCATTTTTAATTTATTTTAATGTTACTTATGATATAATCCTCTGGATATGATTTCGTTTGTTATTTAATTTTAACCCTCGAGATCTGCCTTAACAATCAAATGAAATTTTATATCTACTTATATAATTTTTGGTTCTCTCCCACTCTCATACACTTTACACTCTTATTTTTATGATTTTATAAACTCCACTTATTGACCTTTCACTTATCTTAATTTAACACTGCACTTTCACTATCTGATGATTTTCTATGTATTAATATGATGACTTTTATAGTTAAAAGATTTGAATTCTCTGATTATTTAATGGTTAGATGACTTTTGTTGAAAATATTAGACTAGGGCATTTTAAAAGTTGTGGTCTTGATGTTACTTTGCCGACAGTTTTTAGATGACAGACCTCGTGTCCTCTCTAAAATTCCCCCACTACACAGTTTCACGCATTTGAATTATTTTTTGATTGGTCTATTTGAATTTTATATTGTTCTGATTGGCTTTCCAGTTTTACAGATTTGGCAGTATTTATCGCGTGTCTGCACTCGTTGATTCACACAGAATAACGCAAAGCAGTGTATTTGTGTCTTAAGTAATTTAAGCTGGTACATCCGTTGTAACTTCCTGTTGAAATAACTATTACTCATAAAGCTAGTCTGGCCTGTTTCTATAAATTCATTTATTATGAATTTATTTAAATTTTATTTTATAATATATTATTATAATTATTTTGTTATCGCTGATGTTAAAGACATTGGGTATTGGTGTTTCAAGTATTGGTGTTTACTTACAAATACTTACATCCTTTAATGGTATACAATTTATCAAATCTTTGATGGAATATAGTTTTAAATATGACTGAAAACACTGTTTTTAATTTCCAATACTTTCAAAGCCCCTGTAAAAACACCTTCATTTTCGTCAACCAATTAAAAATGTTACTAGCGATAAAAATAGGAAAAATTATCTATTGCAGTTACTCTAATGGTGGAGACCTAAGGTCGGGAGTAGTCAATGAGCACCAACCATGGTTCCCAGAACACGTTTTGGGATGTCTTTAAATCAAATTTTTAAATGTATATATGCAGTCGCACTTTAATGGCCGCATTATACTTCCGATTTGCTCCAAATTTGGTAATTACTTTGGTTTTCTAAGTGGCTCGGACGAGTTCAGAAGCACGTTTTTTGACAGGAAGTCAATTCTGATGAGGTTTTTTTGTTCTAGACTGAAACGTTTTTGGGGTTTTATGTGAACAAATAAATATAGGAGATTATTCTGCAAATTTAGTTTTTTGGTCGACCGTGTAACTCGTCTGGTCCCCCAAAATCTACCAAAAAGTAAATTACCATAAAAGTATTTGGTTCAAATCCACGAGGGGATTTCACAGTGAGACATCTTCTGTTACAAGACTGACAATTCTCCTGCGAGCGAAGCGAAGCAGCCCACAACCATAGGCCAAGGTATAGGTGCAAACTCGCAAAGCGCAGTCCGAAATCCGAGGGTGCAAGTCGAGGCGCAAACTCACAAAGTGTGGTTTTCCGTTACTAACGGAAAGAAGCAGCGGGTGAGTCGAGGTTGGAGGCTGAAGGTAAAACAAATTCCACTTATATATTTCGTACACAAGGTAGACTAGGCCAGTCGGTAAAGGTCAATTTAGACCAAAAGTACCAGTAATTTTCAATACGGCTGAATTTTTTTATAAGTACATTAAAGTATGTAGATTAACATAAAAAAAGTTTACCAGTCTATCGATTTCCCAAAGTCGAAAAAAAATCGATTATCTTTTTTTTTTCGATTATCCTTAATATTTCGAGCTGGGATGAAGATAGAGGAAAATAAAAAATACCACCGTGTAAGGGAGGTATTTTTCAACAAAAAAGGTCGTAAGTATTTATTTTGTCCGAGCAATGGTTTGTCTGGAAAAAAATCGATAATGCAGGTATGTATTTTGCAGCAGGGGAAATCACTAAAAGGGGACATCTTATTCATATATGAAGCGTTGCTTCATTCTAAATTGGCCGAATTTTAATATATCGAATTGAAACTTGACATAGGAGTTAAAATATATATTTTAAACATTTATGCTGA
>JAGFPH010006878.1:0-18226 GCA_018207615.1 Philaenus spumarius
AAAAAAAATTAACGCTTAGTTGCTTACCCAAGGTTTATGTTAACACATAGTTGGTAAAAATATACATGTCATTAGTAAAAACGTATGAATCATTTGATTGACGTTAATAGAAGAAATTGATACAGTATGTTTCAAAAGTTTAATTCATTTTCATATAAAGGGTTATAATGTATATGTTTTTATATAAAATTAATTTTATATAAAACAACTCGTTCAATATAAAACGAGAGTAACGCAATCTAGTAACGTCAACACATGTTACTGACGATGTCAAAAATATTTAAAATTGACACAGTATGTTTCAAAAGGTTAATTACATTTTCATATAAAGTGTTATTATGTATTTTAATATAAAATTAATTTTTTATAAAACAACTCGTTCAATATAAAACGAGAGCAACGCAATCTAGCGCGTCTAAACTTATCATAAACACATGCTAATGGCGGTGTCTACGATATAATATTAACATTGTCTTAAACAGTATGATTCAAAAGTTTAATTACATTTACAAAAGTGTTATAATGTATATTTTTTATATAAAACCACTCGCTCAATTTAAAACAAGAGCAACGCAATCTAGTGTGTCTAAAAGTAACGTAAACACATGTTAATGGAGACGTCTTTAATATTTAAAATTGACACAGTAAGTTTCAAAAGTTTCTCGTTCAATATAAAACGATAGCAACGCAATCTAGTGCTTCTAAGTAACGTAAACACATGGTAATGTTGGTGTCTACAATATTTAAAATTGACACAGTATGTTTAAAAAATGTAATCATTTTCATATAAAGTGTTATAATGTATACAAAACAACTCGTTCAACATAAAACGATAGCAATGCAATCTAGTGTGTCTTAACGTACCTGTTTCATAATTACTTATATGTTTTTAAAATTCACAAATGATAAGTGTTATGATCACAAAATTTCTTCCAAGGAGAGGCAAAATATATCAATAACAATTGATTCGATTTTGATTAAACTTGAACTAAAGAGTTCTCTAACACACTAAACGTTAACGTATAAAATGGTATATTTTGGTAAGTAAATACAGTATGTCTTGAAAGTTATTTTTATTTTCACAAAAAAAATTATTATAATGTATATGATTTACAATGTTTTTACATTCATTTTTACATTAATAATTTTCGACTATCTTACAATGTGATGTCCATCTTCTGTGCTCCCATTTTGGAGAATCATCTTCCTCCCACCGATCAACTGTAACTCCGCATTCAATACATCTGGCAGCATCTCCCTCTCCAGTATAATAAAAACCGGCGTTAACCATTTCATCAATATTAGGATATTGTTTAGGCCAAGAAAGAAACGTTTCTCTCATAAGATTTTCAGTGTCAACAACGATTTTTTTACATTCTCCATACTCGATTAAATTTGCAGGAATATTCTTGCTTTGTTCACAATTTGGGTTTGAAATTTTATGCAGAAAATTGATGTGTTTAATTGTTAATTTCGTTGTTCCAGACTCCCAACCGCAACCACAGCATACAATATTTTTAAATGGTTTTGTATGGTAAAAACCAGACTTTACTAAATCCTTTTTTGTACAATTAGAAACAGTATCACTCCAACAGCCAGTAACATCTCTACCAGAACACGCCATCTATTTTTGGGGTGGTGCTTGCAGTGTTAAAACGTCCTTTTTGTTGTTTATTTCTACTTGCTTACTAAAATCACTAGATAAACGTTTTTCTCTTGCACGATCCGCTGCTAATATTAACCAACACATACCGCTTCTCGCCTCCTTATATTCGGAATCAGTACTGACGTAATGAACAGTATTTAAATCGTCTCGAAAATGAACTCTACGACGCTTATCAGCCATAATCTTTACAACGTCTCTTAGAACACTGAAGACTTTAATAATATATTAACGTTTTCATTTACGGGTGATTAATGCATGTTTGATAAAAATATACGGATCATTTGATTGACGTTAGCAGTGAGTTAATTCTTGGAATTTAACGATTTATATTAATACAAATAGTTGAGAGTGATTGATAAAAAGATGCACTTTGCTGCTTATTGAAATGACTTTTGCCTTTGTGAAGGTTAAACCGAGTTTACGATAATAATTCAAAACACATGCTATGTTTAGTTTTGTTATGGGTTTAGAGTGTACAAACGTTGGAGCATTTCAGTTAGCGAACTACGAGTGGATTAATAGACAATTTTTATTAAATTCAAAAGATTTAAATAACTTTAACAACAATAAAATATTATGGTCACAACGTTCATGTTCAGTGACTTTGTCTAAGTATAGATTGGAAAAAACAACACGCAAGAGGAAAGTGAACAGTACATAGATATTATTGACGCAAGTCTGTAAAGAAATTAACGATATTTTTCAAAGGACTTCTCCAAATCACGAGGTAAGACAAAATTACTTAATGAATTTAAACTTGTAAATCACTTTATAATATCAATAACAGTTTAAAGTTTTTTTCAGAAAAATAAATACTATCTTTTGTTATTTATAACTGGTAGAAAATGGTTATGTTTTTTAAAAATATTAACGATCTAGTTGAGTATCATATTAATCTTCAACCATTCAGATAAAGATATTTGAGTAAATAAAGGAAACAGAATTCTGACAGAAAATACTTATATTCCTGAAAAATATTTACGTTTTAGTTGGGTATCATATTAATTTTCAACCATTCATATAAAGATATTTGAGAACAGAATTGTAATTTGTGAAAAAAATATCATCTGTCAAGAGTTAATTAAATTGTAATTTGTGAAAAAAATATCATCTGTCAAGAGTTAATTAGTTGTTTTATTTTTTTTAGATATGGAGTCCATCAACCAAGAATATCGTAGGAATGTCATCGGAAATAGATTAACCATTAGTTGGCTTTTAGAAACAATAATCATTATAGGAATAGATAGTTTTGTTACTTGGGAGTCGACAATTACTCCTATCAAACAATATTTAGAAAAAGAAGAAGACAAAGAGATTTCTAATATATTTAATGTGTATTGCACTTTATTTAATTTTATTAAAGAAAAATTAATTGACGAAGAACCTTCGCAAATAAAATTAGAAAAAAATAAAATGTATAAATTTCAATTCAACGATTTACTAGCATTACTGCAGACTTATTTAGATTCATCAGACATTAAAACAATAACATATACTGTAGGCGCATGTAATTCATTTATAAAATTACTCACTGATCTGTTAAAACAATAAACGTAAAAGAAAAGAATCATTTGATGATTCATCTTGTGCTTCTGATTTGGAAGATGGTTTGGAATTAAATTTCAATAACCTTTGTGAAAATAAATCATCTAAATCTGAAAGCACACATTTGTTAATAGAAATAGAACTTTCTGTGTTAGATAATTTAAAAAAATTATCGAAAAAGCAGGTCTGGTCAAAAGTAAGTCTCATTTAATATAAATATAATTCACTGAGAATTACTTATTTTATAACTTGTTATTTTATTTTGAACTTTATTATTGTATAGTTATGTTCTAAATGTATATATCAGGAAATGAAATAAATATTAAAAATTATTTTATTGTTTCAATCATTTAACCTTTTACCATCCAATAATATCTTTAAGTTAGTTGAGTCAAGTGTGTGAACAGATGGAAAATATAAGAATTATTGCATAAAGATGTGTATATTTCTCACTATATCAAATAATTTATTAGGATTTAAATAAAAACACATTTGTTCAAAAAATTGCTTTTTATTAATACTAAAATATTTTTCTTACAATACCAGACAAAGGTGTATATTCTACAAGTCCATCTTGAATTATAAGGCAGTAAGCTGCTGTTTGTGCACCAATATTTTCACTTGCTTCGATCTCCACGCGTACATCCAAAGCTCCTGTTTTCAATGTTTCATTTTGCCTTGAACAGTCTATAACAAATAGCGGGGTTTTGGCGAGAAATGTATCCTTGTCGACAGAAGGTTTGTTGTCGCTATCGCTGTAATAGGACGATTGAAATTTCACAAACATATCGTAAATAATTGCTTTGTTCCCATTAAAATTATCGTAGGGATAGTATTGTGAATTCAGATATAATTTAACGTTTTGAATATTACAAAAATCAAAATGACTAGCATTTTTATTGCTATTTTTCCTATTTGTTTGAAACGCAATTATTACGTAACGTGGTTTCTCTGTATTCGATGCTGTTTTCACTGTCCAAGTTATATTTTTAGTTTCCGGTAACGCAGGATATTCTTGAAGTTGCATACGACGAAATGGAACAGATATAGGTTGATCTTTATCTGTTAATCGTAACAGTGATAGGTTATACTCATCTGAAACTCTAATGTAAGGTATTTTCCAAAAGATTTTATTTATAACTAGATCAACCTTAGAACTTGTTTCCGTTGTTACAATCGCATTTACATTCGACGAACTTCTTAACAGTATTAACTCCTGTTTCACATTCATAATTATATGTTTATAATCTTCGGCAAATCCAAGTAGTAATTTTAATGGGATACAAAATGAAAATGTTTTTTTAATTTTCAATGGCAATGTATCCAACCTCCAACCTGCGTTTAGTAATATATTCTTTTCGTCTTCGCGACTTGTTAGTAAATTTTTAATTGTAGATGTTATTCCTACATTTTTTATGCGATCAATTTCTGTACCACAGATTTCATAACGTATTTCGTCGAAAAGAAAAGCCATCGCATTGCTGACAAGTTCCATTTTATCATCCTCATTAACACCATCAGGTTTTATTCCTTTAAACGTTCCCTCTATGTATATGTAACTTTTGCTAGGCAATGTGTATACATTCTGCTGGTGAACAGGTATACGTATTTCATCGTTTAACCCATATGTTGTTTGCGCATATGGCAGATGAGTATGGTATTCCAAATCGATAATAGTTTCATCGAAAATAATTTTTTCATCTACTTGTAACATATTTTCGATTGACCATAAAGCCTAAAGATTCTAGTAACTCTTGGTTGCTCCTGGTCAACTTTATAAAAGTGCGATTTTTAGAACTGGTGGTTGGTAGTAAATTATTACTTCTGTTATTATTGAAAACTAATACCATACTTAAGTAGATTCACGTCTTAAATGAAGTCTCAGTGTAACAGATTCGTCTCTGAAATTTATAAGTTGCCCCTCCTGATCCTCTAGCCGTACTGATACGTTGTGAAGAAGTCCAGTTATATTTAAAGGTAAGTATATTACGGTGGTCGGTTTTTCAACAATTTTATAACCTGGCTCGACTAAGGGATAAAATTCATGAAGAATATGACCTTCAACACCATTTTTATATGAGCCACGCACAATGTTGCAAGCAACACGTATTGTATCTACTTTGTTAATGTTGACAGTATTTGAAGAAGTATGCCATATATTAGGTTCCAATTTCTTCTTTTCAAATCCTAATAATGGACCAATGCTACCAGGCTTGTCGAATCTTATAAGTTTTGAACAGAAGATTCTAGTTTTCAAAGTATTATTATTTCCTCGTATATCCAATACAACATGTTTTTCATGTTTCATAGTCTCTTTTAAGAAAGAAATCATATTTTCTAATTCGTAAGATCCTTCAGGGATTTTAATAAAAAATTCTCCATAGTGAAATGTATCATTAACATTTTTTTCAATATTTGGAATTGTATTATACGTCATGAGATCGATTAAACCAATTTCATATTTATGAGTAGATAAATCTATTGGCGGAAAAATATCACAAGATAATTGCGAGCCTCTGCCGTTTAAGCATAACATGATATCATCAGATGTTTCCTGTTAGAAACGCTAAACACAAATGACCGCAATTAATTGTATTCGTTTTCTGTTTAGTGGTGTAGTTATAATAAATGTTTACATTATTCGAAGACGATTTGAAATAATCTATTAGTTCCGGTGGAGGTTTTAAATTACCGAAACTATCAAAATAAGATATTTTCTCATTTATTTTACGATAGCATACCCAATGAGTTCCTTTTCCTTGAACACTATCTAAATTTACAATACCGTTTTCATTTTGTAAAATTTTATAAGGAAGGTTATCACGCATAAATATACCTCTGAAATTAGGTATTTTCAATTCAAAAACATATTTTTCTAAATCAGTATTTGATAACGCTCGATTAGGTAATTTTAATATTTTTTTTTTTTACTTCCTCCGCCTTTGTATGGTTTTAAATAGTAACCTGTACCACTTTTCTTTTTAATTGTACTGTTTTTCTTTTTAACTTTATCACTTTTCTTATCAATGCATTTCTCTTTCAAAAGACGAAATGCATTCAGAAGTGCTTTGCTGGTTTTACAAGCTCTCTTCTTTTTTCCTCCTTCATTCTTAGTTTTATCGTTTCCTTTCTTCTTGTTACTAGTTTTACCGCCTCCTAATTTATTTTTCATTTTCATAATATTAGTCACCGCGTACGCAGCGGCTTTTTCTCCAAAACTAGCGTCTGATGATGTGACTCGTTGCCAAGCTTTATTAGCCAATTGATTGTCAGCAATAGCTCTATGATTTGAATCTGTATATTTTGAATATGCTATATCGTGATCCTTACAAGCTTGATCTAATTTATTAATACCTGGATCGTTTCTATTTAATCTTTGTTGTAACCGTGTACCTGGTCCACAATATTGATATCCTGGTATGTGTAATTCGACTGGTAATAAGTCTATAGCACGATTTAAAATTTTTCCAGGTAGAGTTGAAATAGTACTTATCAGCCCACCGCCTCGATGTATACTGTGCGATTTGCTTCGCACAGCTTTCATTTTAAAACTATTTGGTTTTTATTTTCATACAAAATATTACTCGTTATTAAAGGGTTGTCCTTAGAATTTAGTAACTTAACTCTTTGATAGTAACTCTGTAGTACGATTTACAATTTTTTCCAGGTAGAATTTAAATATAACTTATTAACCCACCACCTCGATGTATACTGTCGATTTACTTTCCAACACTTTCATTTTAAACTAATCGTACAAATCTTTACACCATTCTCCGATCGCTATTACAGATTTATCCTTAGAATGTTCAAGGTAATTCAAATAACTTTACGCTTCCGTATATTTTTTATAATATACATTTTTTTTGTTTATTTAATTGACAATTTCGTTATACACAATCAGTTACCAATCAGTTCGGTTTGTTTTACATTTTTCCAAAACGCATCGGCATAGTGTATTATAACGATGATTATAAGTACATTTCTTACAACTGAATAACTGTTTCCATGTGAACCGAGTGCATATGTCTTCGCAACAGGTGAATCCTTCAAATTTAGTTTTATATAAAATTATCGTTCGGATTTCTTTTTGAGCGGTTTTACAGTTACAATGACAAAAAGAGAAATAATTACACACTCTACACGCAATTCCGTCGACTTCAGTTCCTTCTGTGGCAAAACATTGAAGATCACAACAATAATCTGGGTTCTGAACTTTATTCACAACTTCCGTTGCTATGCTTTTTACGTTTTCATACAACCAGCTAGTCTTGTTATATTTACATTTTTCCAAAACGCAGTTGCATATATCCTTATGCCAACTACACCTCTTACAATTAAACAATTCATTCCACGTGAAACGAGCGCATATGTCTTCGCAACAGGCAAATCCTTCGAATTGAGTTTTATATAGTACAATCTTCCAGATATGCTTTTGAGCGGTTATACATTTGCAATGACAAAAATATGAGTAATTACACACCCTACACGCAATACCGTCGACTACAACTCTTCTTCTAATAAAACACTTAAGTTCACAACAATAAAGCGGATTCGGAACTTTCTTCACAGCCATTGTTTGCTCTGATAACATTTGTATGTTTGATGCTTTGTAATGATCTTTGACATCTACACTCTCATCCATCGCAACACTAACTGATTATATCAATATGAATTCATCAAATCCAATTCTGTACCTTCCTTTATTTATAGGTCGGTCTTTGTCTATTATAAAACAACTGTTTTTACTTTTTGACCATGCAATCGAACATACTTCTTTAAACTTATCATATTTCATGTCTGTATTCACGTGATCGTTATATACATGACGCAAGTTTGTGTCATCTTGTTTAAATAAAACTAAAAAATTTGCATTGTCACGTATCAATTGTTTTGGAATGTGACTGTAAGTTTGACAAAGATAGAATGAATCAATATCGTTATGACGGCCCATAACAAAATAATTTCTAATATTATTCTGACGTTCACAAGCTACATCATCAAATATAATAATAGAATTAGGTTTCACTTCGTTTGGATGAAACACATCATCATTTTCAGTAAATATAAAATATCCTATTTCAGGTATTTTTGAGAATATACGAGTAAGAAATTTATACTTAGGTTGATTTATCGACTTGGAAAAAATGTAAATATTTTCGAAAAACAAAGCTTTTGGATGAAAAATTAAATTAAACATTAAATTGGTCTTTCCGCAATTAGATGGTCCGCAAATAATGCATCTGATTGAATTGGGTAAAAGGGGACCGTGTTTTTTTCTACAGTTTATATGATTATTTAAATACAAATCAAAATTTATAATTGATAATGAGTCCTTTTGTTTTGTTGTTTTCATTTTAAATCTTTTTTGTTAATCCACGTGTCACTGGATTTATCGAAACCAAGCCAACGCACTAACAATTTATTTCCTTTTTTTCGAATCACCTTCTCTATTAGATATATATCGCTGTACTTTGTTTTACTGAGCTCCTCTTCGTAGAACCCACCTTTTATAATGTTACCTAATTCATCTTTCAAAAAATACGTTGTTGGAATTGTACGATGTACTTTCCAAATCATATACACTTCATTACTCCAATTAGGCAAATAACCTTTAGTAAACTGTTTCTTATATCTACTTATTCGAACTTTATCTCCTTTAATGAACTTATCACGTTTTGCAACTTTTAGTCTTCTGTTTTTACCTAGTCTTTTTAAAATTAAAAATTCGTTATTTTTATTAACTTCAATTGGTCTCATACCTATCGTTCTATGAGGTGTATTATTATATTTATTAACAATATTTTGAAGTAAGTCTAACCACTTGTAACTGCCTTGTTCACTAAATGCTTGCCACATTTTACCCTTTAAAGTTCTATTAAGTCTTTCTACAATGGAAGCTTTTTTATCAGAAAAAGTTGAATAATGATTTATATTATATTTATCTAGTAATAATTTTACTCTAGAATTGTAAAATTCTGTACCATTATCTGTTTGAAAATGACGCATTGGGTGTTTATCTAAAATAGGTTTCAACGCTTTTTCTATTTCATAAGCACTTTTAGACTTTATTGGAACTGCTATTGCATATTTACTAAAACAATCTATTATCACTAGAATATATTTATAACCTTTATTTACTTTAGAGAATTGTATCATTTCTACAAGGTCAGCCTGGTATAAATCATTTAATCCCTTTACTTCTACATAACGACTAGGAAAATTTTTTCGCACTTGCTTATGTAATTCTTTAGCAATTTCTCTTCTCACATTGATGTTCATAGTTTAGTAACTGACGACGAAATGAAATAAGAAAGCAGTACACATTATAATATGAATACAATATTTATTACAAATTTGCTAACTTACAATCTGGTTCTCCTACGGTAACTTCACAATCAATACAGGTAACATCATCACAAAAAATACAATACAATAAATAATACCTTATCACTTCTACTAAACGTTTTCTAATGATATAGACATGGTGTCTAATTTAGTTACAAGTTTTTTAAAACGATCTAAAATCTCTGTAAATGACGTTTTTGAACATTTTATTCCGAAAATGGAAAGATCGAAGGTTTTTGCACTAATTAACTGATTAGAAAATTCATCAAATTCAAAATACGTTTCATTTTGAAAGAAATATAATAATCCATTTTTATACCTAAAACATGATCCAATACACGGTGGTATACCTGGTAATCTTTCATATATTAACCCATAATATTTAACTTTGAATGAGCATTCATTAATTTCAGCGAAATATATTTTGTTATAGAAAATTAGAGTATGTCCATTGTACGTATTAACCACTCCATTAATAACAGATGCTTTTGGTAAATTTAAATCTATACAATGTTTTGGATAATTACTTACAAGATTTAAAGAAGGAAAATCAATCATATATATTAGACAATCAATAAAAATAACTACTTCGCCTGACGGTCTTTGATAAACATGAGATATTTTTGTAAAGTTTTGTGGAAGAAAAGGCAACCAATCAGGTAAATACAAAACGCTGTGATATGAGACTTCCCCTAACTTAACAAGCCAAACCCATTTCTCGTGAAAAATATATAAATGATTATGTACTATTAGAAAAGTGTTAATATTTTTTAAATTACATAGATTTGGTTCTACAGGTGTAATTGTAGGTGTTGAAACTGTAGTCACTGTGGGACGTAATGTCGTAGACGTTGTTGAAACTGGTAAACGAGGAGGACCATATAAACTTTGTATTCCTAAAATGTCATCATATCCTAGTTTAATTATTTTGTCATTATAATAAGGAAACATAATAGCTTTACGGTCATTTGAATGTCTTAAGCCTAATGCATGTCCGATTTCATGCACTAAAACATGTAGTAAATTTGATTGATCAGATAAACAATGCTGTGCTGAACACCAATTTTCTTCGTTGTCTATATGTATTTCTACAGTCGATCCATCTGCAATTGGGAAAAACGAATGCGCTAATACACTACCTCTGCCATCAAATGCATATGGACAATAGTATTGGTTTAGTTTTTGATATTTATGACTAAGATATTTGTTTGATATTAATATATCTGGACTATGTATATTATGTGAAAATGAAAGATCAGAATTACTTTCCCATATTTTAAACGCTTGTTCAGTAATTTTTAATACATTAGAATTAGCGTAAGAATAATGCCATTTAATATGTAATTTTTTCCATTTAACTGTAGAAGCAGAAAACCCAGATACATCATCTCGTACACCACACCGTTTAAAGTTCATTAAATTTAACGTTTCATTATTTAATTGACCATCTAAGGATAAATTATAGTACTCTTGAAAAATAAACAAAGCGCTGGAAAGTACTGTATTATTCACTGTAGTCAATGTTTCATTACTATTTTCCAAAAATCCAAAAATCTGAAGATATTGCAATGCATCTAATGTATTATTACTTGTATAAATTTTACTTTCTGTTAAAACTAATATTAATAAAACACAAACAAGGATTTTCATCATTAATTTAACGTCTTAACTCTATCACATACACTTAACTACTAACCATTTTCATACATAATTGCTACCTTTTCACTGCAATAAAAATTCGTCTTCAATATCGTCCAGCAATTCCTCAACATACTTGTCGAATTCATCTTCATTCATGTTCTCCGTAGTTAAAGGAGACTCTGCAGCAACTTCTTCCGCAAATTTATTTAAATAGTCCTGAATGGATTCAAAAGTTTCTTCAGGAGGAGCCGGTTCTAAAGCTAAACCAGATCTGGGTGCAATTCTCCCATAACATTGTTCTGGAATAATAATAGCTAAGTCGGTTTTAATTAATTGCTTATCATGTTTAGGCACAATATAATCATATGCACTTCTTAAATCTAATCCTGCAGCTTGAACCGATGATTTAAGAGGAGCGAATGCGTTTTTAGTAAGTTTGAAAAATCCTAATTTATTATCCATAATGATTTCTGAAATCATAAGTTAGATGTATTTCAATTAACCACGATAAATATTTTTACAATACTTAAAATAATTTGCATTCATACATTTACAACTAAACTCACGTAACTATATTTTTGTTAATTCGCAAACAGAATTAAAGAAAAAACAACAAGACACTTACTGTAAATTATTGAGATGAAAGTTTTTCTTCTAAATCCTAATGTGCGATAATTAAACTCGAGTCTTCAAAAATGATATTCTGGAATAATAAGAATTAATTTTAAAAAGAATTCAAAGTACTTTTTATGTTTCACATAAGTTAACTAACACTAAGATACTTACTGTTGTAACTGTAGAACAGGAGCGAAATAATCACAGAATGATGTTCGTATTCAAGACTCAACAGTATTTATAGACATCTACTAACGTCAATCGAGCGAACCATAACTTTTTATTAACGACCCGTATATTTTTACCAGCCATGCGTATATTTTTATCAATCACCCGTAACATTTTCTTAACGAACCAGAACTATTTGCGTCAATATAAATTCCAAGAATCTGTTCGATACTAACGTCAATCGAACGAACCATAACTTTTTATTAACGACCCGTATATTTTTACCAGACACCCGTAACATTTTCTTAACGAACCAGAACTATTGGCGTCAACACGTATACGATTCTTAGAAATCGATAGATTCCAAGAATCTATTCGATACCGACGTCAATCGAACGAACCGTAACTTTTTATCAACGACCCGTATATATTACGATTACACGCTCGATCGACCGTAAAAACAATTAGTCACGCTCAATTTATTACGATTACACGCTCGATCGACCGTAAAAACAATTAGTCACGCTCAATTTGTTATCGCGTCACGGCCAATTTATTATCTGGTGACCTTTGGTCAAGGGTCACGTGACCTTAAACAATTAGTCACGCTCAATTTGTTATCGCGTCACGGTCAATTTGTTATCTGGTGACCTTTGGGGGCAAGGGTCAGGTGACCTGGGGTCAAAAGGTCAGATTTGAGCCAGAACTCTTGTTTCTACACTACTAACGAAAAAAATTTTGAGATTTTTCCTACTACAATTATATTTTGTCGGGAGTTTTATCCAAACAAATAATTATGTTATGAGATTATTGGGGCACCTTATAGCCCGTCTCGTGCCCTCCAAAATCGACGAAAACGTAAAACACCATAAAAGCACCCGATAAAACCATTGTATTTGGATAACCTAATAGAACTCCGATCCAATGCATTATTTCAATCCACTGGAAATTCGACGATAGTGGCGCGATCTATGGGGGAACCGACGGAAGCGGTGTGTAGCACCAATGCCTTGAATGATTTCTCCCTAGCGCTACCCTGCGGCGCGATCATGCAATATTTTCCCGACAACCTTTTTGTCGCCACACAGCCGCCGTATGCATGCATCATCTATTTTATTATTTATGATCTATGGTAAAACTAACAAAAACAATAATTTTAAGTTGTTTTCCTATTTTTCGTCAATAGGGGGGAACATAAGCTTTAAAATTATGTTTGAATCATTAATTTTGATGAAGAATTAAGGTAGATATAATACCTTAGCAACAAAATAACACCTTTGAAAAATCTTTACTAATATTATAAAGAGGTGAAAATGTGTTAGTTTGTTTATCTCTGGTACTACTGAACCGATTGAAAAAATAGTTTTACTAATAAAAAGCTTCACTATCCCTGAGTAACATAGGCTATATATAATTAATTTTGATCGAAACATTTTTAATATCAATATTTGTAAATTTAATCGGAAAAAATTCTTAGGTTATGCCTAGACTGATGAACCAACAAGTATTTACATTCATTATCGTAGCAACCGATTGAATAAGATAACAGACAAAACTGCTGTTTGCTCTAATATTTCCACATCTGATTTCATACTTTGAAGCAATTATTTATTAAAGTGTAGACCCGAGCCTTGCTGGTTCTTTTAACCTTTATTATAACCGCTGTTATAAAATATAGAAAATAATTTGATTTGACAATTTAACATTATTTACTTAGCTTTGGGGTTATTATTAATCCTACACCTTTATTATGAAGAAAAGATAACATGATTATGTGTATAGAAGGCTCCAACGGGGTTGGGTTTATGTAATTTACTTAAACGTCATAATACGAATTCTTTATTTTGTATAGTCGCATGTTTGATTACTCATTTTTTGTAAGTAGCCTGTTGTAGTATGTTTACTAGGCTTACTTTGTTCCTTAGTTGCTATGGCAACTATGCGAGTGTATTTATTTACAATGCCTTATAATTTACGAGATTGCTTATATTTTGTGTTTTTTTTGTTACAGGTAAGCAAGCTGATCATACTTCAAAAAACTTAAAGGACTTGTAGAAGAAGTATGTATTGAAATGCAGTTAATTAGGTCGCTGTAAGTTCTTCATTTCAACAAAATATGAATTGTTTATAAGTACTTTAGAAAGTCTGTCGTGAATAAAATAACAGACAAATCTGCTGTTTTCTCTATAATATTTCCACACCTGATTTCAAACTTTGAAGCAAGTATTTATTAAAGTGTAGACCTGAGCCTTGCTGGTTCTTTTAACCTTTATTATAACCGCTGTTATAAAATATAGAAAATAATTTGATTTGACAATTTAACATTATTTGCTTAGCTTTGGGGTTATTATTAATCCTACACCTTTATTATGAAGGAAAGATAACATGATTATGTGTATAGAAAGGTTTCAACGGGGTTGGCGTGCGGAGCACGCAGGGGGTTTCCCCTAGTAATATCATAAGCGTACAAGTTTTATGAATACGATAATGAATGTTAATAAATTCAGGATAGTTGTTTACGTTTGCATGGATTTATGTTTTATTTTAAATAGTTATTGCAAAACGGTGTCAGGAATAGTTACAAAACGAGCAAAATTAGAAAAATATAACCTGGGTTTTAGAATAACGAAAGAAACAACACTTTCAGTACAATGAAAGACGACAAAATGCAGGAGAAATGAAACGTTGCAAGATACGTGCGTGCAAATACGTTCGTGCAAGACTCAATTCCGGTTTATATTCTGACATCTGCCAGGCATGAAACTTTCTTGTCAAATAAAAATATTTCCCACTTAGTACACAATACCATACCGTACTTCGCCTTATTATATCCGGAGAAGTGATAAAGTCGACTTAACGGTACGAAGGCACGGTTTCATAATTATGAAACGCGATGAAACCTTTTTAGAATAAATAAAACTAGGTCGTTCATGTATAAGCGACGAAGCTGTGTGTTGTTTTTTAACGCTTCTTGTAACCGAATGTAAGAAATACTTGTTTATTGTAATCAATTTGTTACGTTGTCGGTAACAATACAGCCGTGCGAATAGAGATTGCAAAATGCGCTCTGGAACTGAGATTTACTCGATGTTTAGAAGAATCGAGTACGATTTTCCCTTTAACACGGCGTGACCTGACGGTGCGCGTCGAATGCGCGTGGAAGTAGAGCGACCAGTTCCGCGTTCTTGCGGACGGGTTAAGATGGCCGTCGGTATCGGGTTAATGTAACCTAGAATGTGTCCTCGCAGGTTGCAAGGTGGATGGGACATTCTTGCAAAGCTCGACTGTCTAATTTTGTAACATTTTATTATTTATCGGAGGAACTATAATTTGGAATGATTTATTGTGATCGTAATTGCATAAATAGTGCTATTTACTTTTTATAAGCACCTATTTTCGTAGTATTAAAATTTTGTTCACAGTTGCAATTTCCACACTGCTGATATACTTGTAGTCGATCTCCTTCTCTTAAGAACAATGCGATTAGTCATCTGGACTTTTTAAGTCTATATAATAATAAACGGTATCAGTTAACTGACACAAACTTTCTCCCAACTTACTGTAGTCAAAATAATATTGTTTTCAATCATTTTATTTATTACTTTTTAGAACAAAACAAAAAATAATATTCTACCTACGTCAATCGTATAAAAAAATTATTGTCCTAGGCGGAATTCGATCGCGCGACCTTTGAATTACTGGCCGTGATCGCTACCATGGTGCTACCCCGTGCGGCCGCCGCCGCGATGCTAGATTGACAACATAAACTTGTTTATTTTTAAACATTTCCCCATAATTGTAAAACGCCGAAGTTTTGATAAAAGCGGGTGGTGTCATTTTGTTTGGCATCTTAAGCACTATAAATACTGAAAATTTGATCAAAATCGTTAGAGCCGTTTTTGAGAAATTTGCATTTTTGTCGTTTTTTATGGGTTTTTAGGAGTAAATTACCCTTAAAAATTAAAAATTCCAAAAAATGAAAAAACCGCCTGGAGATATTAGGGTTTAGTACCTACAGTACCTACATACCAAATTTCATGAAAATCGGACCAATAGTGTCCTCTCTGGTCGTGTATACATACTGACAGACAGACACCACTCTAAAAAATACTTTTTTGGGTTCAGGGAGCACCAAAACAAAAAATTCCACTAAAAATATTTTTGGGTTCAGGGAGCACCAACACAGATAATTGCACTAAACCATTTTTTGGGGTTCTGGGAGCACCAAAACAGATAATTCAACTGAAAATTCAAATTCGAACATTTTTACGAAAACAATACTTTCTCCATATACTACGTATAGGGTGGAGAAAGTAAAAATGAATTGCTGTTCCTTTTGTAAGCGCATCACTTAAGAACGACTGGACCAATTTGGCTATTTTTTTGTTTTAAAATGTTCGTAATAGTCCGAACTAGGTTTGTATATAGAGAACATTTTGAAAAGTTTCCCAAAAAAGTTTCAAATTTGGAAAATTGGAAAATTTGTTTGTATAAAAAAGTTAGCAACACGTCATGTTTGTTTACATTCATTACCATAGCAACTTTACTCAGCACTTATAATCAGTTTATTATTCTTCAAAACCAACAGCTTTTTGAGGTCAGATTGACCAACTTAAAGCAAACAAAAATCAACTAATGCCTACTATATTTTAATTTAATTCAAACATGGGCTGTTACGTAATATATATATATAACTGCTGTGTTGGATCAAAAACTGAACATCATTTTAGGTTAGGCCTACAATGAACCAAAACACGTTAATTTGCAACCAATTTAGAATCAGGGTTTTTACAATTCTTCACAACTATCGGTTTTTTTTTTAGATTAGTTAAAAGCAAACAAAATGTTTACTGTATAATCTATAAAGGTTTACAAACTATAAATCTAAATTTGTGTTGTATATTTTTAAGTGGCATAAAACCATGTTACAATTCGATTACAGTAGAACTCCAAGTATCCGGATTAATTGGGATCGGACCCGATCCGGATAATCAAAAATCCGGATAATTGGATTTTTCTCGAAAAAATACCGTTTTTAGGAGAAAAACGTAAACAAATCACAATAGAGAACATTTACGGTATTTATTATGAAAAAACAATATTAGTGACAATGTTTACGTTACGTAATATTTACAAACAATAATAAATCACTGTTAAGTACGTTATTTTTTTTACCATACCAGGCAGAGTCAGCTGTTTTGCTACCTTAAATCGATTACGCGACGCCAAGTCTCGCATTCGTTTGACTATGTTCTTATTAAAATCTGATCCGGATAATTGGCGATACGGATAATTGGAGTTCTACTGTACTTAAGTTAATGTAATGAAATGGTATAACTGCCCTTTAAATTAAATCAAACAATAGCGAAGGATTGGTTAGTCCACTAGCTAATAATAATTTCAACACGCAACTAAACCGCTGACGTGAGTTGAGCGAATTTCCAAAATTAAATTTATATGTTTTAGGGTTTCAACCTACTATTTGGGAAGTCGGTCTTCTCGCAGACATTGAATAGCTGCCTACGTATACGACATATAAATAGAGTTTGTTTGCATCTCAGTCTCCAGCGCTGCCTATTCCGTCCGACCTTGCGGTCTAGGCTTTTCGACTGTTTCGCTTCGCTCGGAGCGGACGAACTCGCTTCATGGTATTTTACGTTTTGGGGGAACCAGACGAGCTATAAGGTCGCGTGGAGGAATTCTAGTTGGAGAAATCGCAAAACAAATTTACTTCCTGTCAAAAAATGCTTCGAATTTTGTTGGTTAACGAACTCGTCGAAACCTACGTGTGTACCCAATCGGACGTAAAATGCGGCCGTTAGAATGCGAATACATACATATATAATGTTGAATGGCACCCCAAACCTGTTCTGGGGACCATGATTGGTGCTCATTGACTACTCCCGACATTAGGTCTCACCATAAGAGTCGCTGCAATAGCTCATTTTTTTCTTAGGAAGTTCACTAATAACTGAAGGACCGTTTCGTCTGAAAATCATTTTTTTTTAATTTTTTACAAATACCCGCGATCTTCAACCAGCATCAAATTGAGAGCCTGAAGCTTCGAAGTCGGGTCCGTTGCCCTTCAGCTACTGTGTTGCAAAACTGTTATTGTCGTCGTTTTGAAAATGGTTGAAATTCGTCTGTGTACTTTCCATGTACAGTGAATCCTAATGGCCTCTTGTCTTCCTGAACTATTTCAGTTTTGAAAATGGTTGAAATTCCTCTGTGTAATTTCCATGTACA
>JAGFPH010006878.1:20902-35255 GCA_018207615.1 Philaenus spumarius
TTTTTAAACTCTTTCTTAGCGAGCACCTAGGGCCCTAGAAGAAGCTATATAATAAATTTCATTCCAATCCGTTCGGTGTTTCATTTTAGTAAACTTTGGCCCCCTAAACCCCCCTAGAATTTCGAATTTGTTAAAACCCTTTCTTAGCGAGCATCTATGGCCCTAGAGGAAGCTACATACCAAATGTCATTCCAATCCGTTCGATGGTTTTTTGTAGTAACTTTGACCCCCCAAACCTCCCCTAAAATTTCGAATTTTTTGAAACCCTTAGCGAGCATCTATGGTCCTAGAGGAAGCTACATACCAAATTTCATTCCAATCCGTTCGGGAGGTTTTGATAAATCGTGATTTAGTAACTTTGACCCCCCCCCCAAACCCCCCTAAAATTTCGAAATTTCGGAAACCCTATCTTAGTGCGCGTCTAGGGCCTATAAAGAGTATTAGTGCCAAATTTCATGTTTGTAGACCTCGTGGTTTTGGAGAAACTGTGATGAGTCAATGGTATTTGGCTTTTATAATTATAGAGATAAAATATCTGATTTGGCTCAAACAAATCAATGTGCTATGCTGAACCAACACAGGTTTGTTTAATGCGTTTACATTCATTACCATAACAACCAACTTGGAAAATGTAGAATCGGTTAATTATTTTTCACAATAAACAGTTTGTTTAGGTGTTTTAAGAAAAAAGAAAAAAGAAATGAAAAAGGCTTACTGTATTATAATTCAAACATCTGTTGTTACATATTACAAATAAAACAACTGATTTCAATCATAAGTTTAACACACTTTTATATTCGGCCTACACTGAACCAATACACGTTTCTTGGAAGCGTTTAGATTTATTGCCACAGCAACCAAATTGGCAAATTTAGAATCGGATAGTTATTCTACACAACCAACATGTTTTTAAGTTTGGTAATAACAGCTGTTGGCGAGCGAAGCGAGCAGGTTTTATTACGAATGAAATTTTCAAATCCGCGAGATGGTGAATGTTAGGTACAGATGGCGCCAATTAGGATGGAGCGCGAAGAGGGGGTGTGCAAGTCTCCTACGCCGGCTCCCACCACATTTCCCCTCTCGCGGCGGAGTACAGTCAGAGCCGCCTGCCCTACCTAATTCATGTCTGCTATGTAGTCGTGTTGATTGTATATCAACACTTTTTGGTAGTGACTGTACTGAAGACTCACGGTCGATTAGGAGAGGGTAAGACGTTACAGCGCATGCTCAAGTGACGCTTCAAGCTACTTGACACTATCTGTAATAGCAAACGCAAACAACGAAAAGTACTACATCATAATTCAAACACCTATCACTATTAACATTATGCTAACTTTATTCGTTTATGGCCCTCTTCAATATAAAAATCTCTGACCTGATCAATCGTCATCCCCGTGAAAATATTAGAGTATACAATAATCTGTTTTCATTTGCGTCGTGCGAGTTGTCGCGGGGAGTTGTCGAGCGAAGCGAGCCTCTAATGTTTCTATAGGCTACAATTCCTTATTTGATCTCATATATTTTGTCTGTTACTAGGTCTATACTAATATTATCTTCTATCTATAGGCTATCTATACATAATTAATTTGCTAGGGGTTATTTTGTGAGTAGAACTCCTCCTAGAGTTTTTAACCGATTTTGATGTTTTTGGTGTCATTTTACAGAGCTCACTCTGAAGTTGTGCTTCCCTTAAAATGAGCTCAATGTATGTTAAGGGCTTCGCCCCAGTGGCCCTCAAAGTTGCCATGTTAATCTTATGGAAGGTCAATCTTAAGGAAGACGAAGAAAGATTTCTTTTGATTTTATCAGGGGCACAAAAAACAGCTGTTCGTATGAAAAGCTTAAAACAGCTGATTTTGATCAACAGCTGATTTGGATCAAAAACTGAATATAATTTTAGGTTAGGTAAATCAAGCAATAGCGAAGCATTGCCATGTCCACTAGTAAAGAGGTAAACGTGTGCACACACGGAATATATTTTATGTGCTATTGTGCCCGTTTAAATGTGTTTTTGTTGTTTTGTATATGTATTTTTTTTTTTACGTCCTGCTGTTTTGCACTTAAGGCTAATGAAGACGGGTATTTATGTTATGAAGGTCGTATTTATATTTATTGTGCTAACGACCTCACTAGAGCGAGAATCTGATGATGGAATAGAGTTCCGAAACGCGTCATGTTCAAGTAAGTGAATTACTCTAAAAAGTAATAAAGACACATAGACGGAAAACAATCATTCTTTTTACTAATAAAAAGCTTTACTCTCCCTGAGTAATATAGGTTGTAATTCATTTTCATTGAAACATTTTTTATTTCAATATTTGTAAATTTAGTCGAAAAAAACTTAGGTAGACGTAGACTGATGAACCGACACATATTGCTTGAATGTGTCTACATTCATTACCAAAGCAACTAATTGAATAAAATAACAGATAAAACAGCCGTTTGCTCTAATATTTCCACACCTGATTTCAAAGTTTGAAGCAATTATTTATTAAAGTGTAGATCTGAGCCTTGCTGGTTCTTTTAACCTTTATTTACAACCGCTGTTATAAAATATACGAAATAATTTGATTTGAACATTTAACATTATTTACCATCTTAGCTTTGGGGTTATTATTAATCCTACACCTTTATTATAAAGAAAACATAACATGATTATGTGTATAGAAGGTTTCAACGGGGTTTTCTCTAGTATATTTATAAACGTGTTCCTACAATGGTAAAAGTTGCTAAATTCTGATATTAAAATATTGGGTTTAAATACTTTACTTTTTGGTTGAAAGACATGTTTATTGGACCACTACAAACGGGTTGAACATGAAATAAAGTCGAAACTCGCCGCGTGAAAAGAACATAATCGATAACATTGATTTACAGCGTTAC
Source organism: Philaenus spumarius (assembly GCA_018207615.1). Taxonomy (NCBI): domain Eukaryota; kingdom Metazoa; phylum Arthropoda; class Insecta; order Hemiptera; family Aphrophoridae; genus Philaenus; species Philaenus spumarius. Next base: position 23,786 of record JAGFPH010006878.1, read on the forward strand.
GCGCAAGTTGGTAATTATACAATTACAAGCCTGTAAAAGTTCATTTCTGTTTTACAGAATAATAATGGCTTACGTCACTTCGGTCTAAAGAAAGTTATAACTTTTGTGCGGATGTTAAACTTTTGCCAACAAATAAGCTCCACTTTTCCCGGCCGCAGAAAGAAACTCGGAAGCCTATTAGGGCGAAGAAAGGCGTTGAATTTCAAGAAGCGTCGAGGGATAGGACGGCAACAACAGTTTATTGCGAGATTAGGATCTAAACGAGTAGAGTTCGTGACGGCCGTTCCGTGGTTTCCATCAATACAGTAACGGTTACAAGCCGGGAGTGAACTAGATTCGTTTTGTAGAACTGATAATAATACACGTAGAACTGTTGGATTTACTCGTTACAAAGTACCAATAGACGTGATTTGAGCGAAGTTTTAGGATTTCAACCGACTATTTGGCGAGTTTGTCTGCTCGCAAAGTCGCTGAATAGCTGCCTTCATGTACTAAATATATAAATAGAATTTGTTTGTCAGTACAGTTCCGTGTTTTAGCCCCGGAAAGTTCAGTTATTGACAAGTAAAACATTTTACTCTCCAAGATTTTACGCGCTGGTTATACCAGGTGTCTTAAAAGTCCCACCCTCCCCCTTTAACTTTTGTGTTTGTTAAAACAAACGAATATCCTTTGGGGAACGATACTAACTTAGCCCAAAGTATCTTTTGAAGCAATCGGAAATTTTGAGTGTCTCCTAATAATGGGGGATTTTTAAATGGGAAGTATGGTCATATTGGTCATGTCATGCCTCATTTTAAAGGTTTATTTAAGACTAGGGGAGACCCCTGCGTGCTCCGCACGCCAACCCCCAATGGTACCTTCTAAAAACATATGTTACGTTTTATTTATAATAAAGGTGTAGTATTAATAATAACCTCAAAACTAAGATGGTAAATATTGTTAAATGTTCAAACCAAATTATTTCTTATATTTTATAACGGCAGTTAATAATGGTTAAAAGAACCAGCAAGGCTCAGGTTTACACTTTAAAACCCTAACCTAAAAGGTGGAAATACAAAAATAATTGAAATTTTGAAATCAACTGTTAATGGAAATATTAAAGCAGCTATGTTATCTGTTATTTTATTCAATTGGTTGCTATGGTATTAAATGTAAATACATGTGTTAATTTATCATTCTAAACCTAACCTCAGATTTTTTTCCGACTAAATTTACAAATAAATTGAAATAAAAAAAGGTTTTTACCGAAATTAATTATAGCCTATGTTACTCAGGGATAGTGTAGCTTTTTATTAGTAAAACTATTTTTTCAATCGGTTCAGTAGAGCCAGAGATTACCCCCTACATACAAACAAACAAACTTTACCTCTTTTTAATATTAGTATAGACTAGGAAAATGACATAAAGAAAGTAAAAATCAGACCACCCAAAACAAAATGGCGGCCCTAAACGTGTTGACATAAATCGACATAAAGTTACTAATATCTCGAAAAAGGAAGTTTTTAGAAAAAAAATCAAGAGACAAAAAATGGTTATTTCAAAGTGTTTGACCTAATAAATTAATTTTAAATCGATCTCGTAAATTTTATTTTTTACAAAACTTTCTAAGATGTAGGAGTCGACTTAAAATTTACGAAATCGATTTGAAAGCAATATTTTAGGCCAAGCACTTTGAAATAAAAATTTTTTGTCTCTTGATATTTTTTCGAAAAACTCTTCCTTTTCGAGATATTAGCAACTTTATGTCGATTTATTTCAACACGTTTAGGGCCACCATTTTGTTTTGGGTGGTCCGATTTTAATTTTCTTTATGTCATTTTCCTAGTCTTATATAGACCTTTAAAATGAGGTATCACATGACCATACTTCCCATTTAAAAATTTTGAGTTGCCCCAAAAATCCCCCATTTTTAGGGAACACTCAAAATTTCCAATTGCTTCAAAAGATACTTTGGGCTTAGTTAGTATCGTTCCCCAAAGGTTATTTGTTTGTTTTAACAAATACAAAAGTTAAAGGGTGAGGGTGGGTCTTTTAAGACACCTGGTATAAAGAATACTGCCCGAGTCCTGTTGTAATCCTTTTAATATTATTTCGCGTTTCATCTCCGGAAGACTGCGTTTGGAATTTTATTCGCTATAAAATTCGGGGAAGATTCGAAACAAACAGCTTAAATGGTAAAATTTAAACAACGTTATAGCTCTTTTACAGTAGCGAAGGGAAGGAACACACTAAACACAATTATTATAGCCTCGGGTGTAATTCAAAATAAATTAAAGTCGTCTGTGTAAACTAAATTGTATTTTTCGATCGCGTTCCTTATTTAGATTGGTGACACGGTTAATTCTTGTTTTTAATGGACTTAGGATAACGTTCATCGGACGTGTTACAGTAAAACTCCAATTATGCGATCCCCAACTTTCCGAATCGCTTTCAGAATAAAAAATTAAGGGTCGGCTCTAGTAAAACAGAAAGCAACCTGCGACTTCAGCGTAGCGGCGAGGTAGGTTTCGCGGACATTGCTCATCCTAAATCCATTTAAAACCCGCAATTGTTCAAATAGCGGTTTTTTTCAAACACCAAACTCTTGGGGACAAAATTCTTCATCCGAATGGCTTGGTAATTTTTCGCTATAATTAATAGTTTTACAACATTAAAAAATATTTGAAATCTCCCTATAGCGGCGGTAGGTTACACGGACATTGCTAAGCCTACATCCATTTAAAATCCGCAATTGTTCAAATAGCGTTTAAAAAAAAAAAAAAACTCTTGGGGACAAAATTCTTTATGCGAATGGCTTGGTAGTTTTTCGCTATAATTGATAGTGACAACATAAAAAAATATTAAAAATCAATGTTTTTCTTAGTTTTGAAAAAGCCATTTGCATGCATATTGGCTATATTTTTAAAATGACATATCGTTCATAACTATCCGATAAAAAATAAAGGAAAAATTTGGATTTTAATTTAACATTGGTGTTATGGAGTGTCAGCTAACATGGCCGATAGCTGACCCTTAAGACGGGAACGTAATGCGATTTGCAAAATAATGATTCTGACTACGCGCGCTATTGCGCATAGGCTTAAAATTGGCTTAAAAAAGGTGTCTTGACATTTTTCGTTAAAATGTACGGTTTTGGAGTAATTTAGGTTTGTAATTTTCAAACCGCCGCCATTTTGAAACGCATGATTGGATTTAATCGTTTATTTTTCTTGAGGTATATCATTGACAGGTTCAACTTTATGCCAAGTTTGAACTCAATCAGTCAAACCGTTCTCTAGATATGAATTATTTTGTACAAAAAACAAAATGGCGGATATCTAGGAAACTAAGCGTATTAGGACCTATGTTTATTGGAAGTTTTGTTCTTGTTTTGACCAAAGGAACAATTTGTGGAAGTCTGGAAACATAATTTGGGAACACCCTGTATACATAAACTTATATAAGACTTAAATACGTTTAATGACACCCAAAATCGTATTCTGAGGACCAAGATCGGTACTCATTGACTACTCCCGACCTTAGGTTTCACCATAAGAGTCACGGCAATAGCTAGTAACGATGTAATATTTTGAACGTGTTCACAGCTTGACGTTCCTGATGGACAAAGTCAAAATTAAGCTGCCCTTTCTAATAGAGGGAAATTTGCTGACATATAGAGGCTTTTTCTTGGATAGCTTGGAATTCCGTGTACATGGTACTTCGGAGAGACGCAGAACTAAATGCGCAATAAAGATGGATTTTATTTTATACCTCTTTTCCCATCAACAAGGATTCATCTTTTGACTTCTTCCTGTGAGAAAGCCTTCGTCTTTTAAGCCATTAATTTTTATCTCTATATTCTGCGTTGCTTTTTTTATATTTTTCCATCTATATCGTGTCCAACACATCTTTCCCCAGTTTCTTCCATCATTTTTCATAGGATTCTTTCTTCCGTCGTACTCCGAACGTGTTCGTATCTATTTAATTATTCTGTCTATTTCAAATCTGACTAATCCATGCCCTCACAAATATATAGACAAACTAGGGGAAACCCCTGCGTGCTCCGCACTCCAACTTCTTTGGAACCTTCTATACACATAATCGAGTTACGTTTTCTTTATAATAAAGGTGTAGGATTAATAATAACCCCAAAGCTAAGATGGTAAATAATGTTAGATGTTCAAATCAAATCATTTCGTATATTTTATAACAGCAGTTACAATAAAGGTTAGAAGAACCTGCAAGGCTCAGGTCTACACTTTAATAAAAACCTAACCTAAAAGTTAGAAATACAAATAATTACTACAGAGTTTGAAATGTGGTGTTAATGGAAATATAAGATCGAAAGGCTGTTTTATCTGTTTTGTTCAATTAGTTGCTATGGTAATGGATGTACAGGTAAATTCATTCAAGAAATATGTGTCGGTTCATCAACTCTACGCCTAACCTAAGAATAAATTTTGTCCGACTAAATATTGAAATAAAAAATGTTTTTATCAAAATGAAGCCTATGTTACTGGATAGTGGAGCTTTTTATTAAGTTAAACTATTTTTTCAATCGGTTTAGTAGTTCTAGAGGCTACCCGCTACATACAAACAAATAAATTTTACTTCTTTATAACAATAGTGTAGATAACTAAGAAAACTTAAAACGAAACATAAAAAACCAGTAAAAACAAAACAAAGTGAAATTAATTCTTAAAACGAATAGCAACTGCTGATGACGAATTAACAAAATACAATTCAGTAAACTCCCGATTATCCGCGGAATTGACTGGCACGTATAATAATAACGTATATAATGTCTTTTTGTTTAGTTTTTTCACACACAAAAAAACTGTCAACAGTTTTTGTTTCTTCATGTTAAAGTCTTCTTCTTATATCAGTAACTGAAGTTTAGCTAAAAGTTTAGTAAAAACTAGTTTTTGTGTATTTTTTCTTTTTTTTATATCACATGTTTTACCGCGGACGCCGCGGATAATCGAGAGTTTATTGTGTATATAAAATGAGCCAGTTGTATTGATTCCTTGACCAATATGTGAACGTTTTACATGTCTCTGTGTACAATATTGCCTTCTCATCCTCTTTGAAACGAAAATCTCGCGTGTAACTTCGATTCATCGCCTTTCAATAGTGCTTACGTCGATACCTTTTTGCGTACGATGAGCGAGTGAATTAGTGCAAACGGTTACATCTTGAGTCTCGAGGAAAGGTTCTGCCGGTGGTGTGAGGTTGATAAACTCGTTACGCTAATTAGCCAGAGAAAGTTGAGTAAATAATGTGGGAGCGTTTTAATCAGTCTTACGCTCGACAATTATACCAATTAAGCGATGCGCGCGCACCTTGTAGTATGCTCACAATAGAGTTCGTTTTGACGTTTTATTCGCCTCTGGTTTTACACAATTGCGCAATCAGTGGTGTTTACATTTGTGTCAAATTACATCGGTACTTATGAAACTGTCTGTGCTTTTGCTCCAGGTGGAGAAGCGCAGCGAAGTGACCGAACCTAGCCATTAAGCTGAACTGTGTTAGACCTAACGGCATTAGTAAAATCGTAACTTTCAATATCAACGAAAGTTGTCCAGGGAGCTTTAAATTCTACTGGCATTTCTTGGAAATCTGAAGCAAAACGCTGCCTCCTTCCATGTGCCCTTCTGCGTTGAGTGAAAATTTTTAATCTACTCGTATAAATAATTTAAGTGTCTGTGATTTCAAAATACATACAAGCTTTTTTTCTAATCTCATTATTCACACATTACCAAAACCTAAACAACATTTATAAATGTTTTATCTGTCTGTTTTTTGTCTGGGCTAATCTCCGGAATGGGTGAACCGATTTTGACGAAACTTTCATTTAACATGTTGAAGACTTTCAGAGAAGATTTTAGGCTACTTTTTATTCCGAAAATATTTAAAATTACTGTTAAAACATTGTGGGGGAAAAAATTATGATTTTGTGTGTTTATTTCGATCTACGTCTTACAATATGTACAAGACACAGCTACCCCCACCACCAAACTTTGATTCAATTGATTCTGCCCTAATCAATCATCATTTCCGTAAAACTTCCTGTTGAAAAATGTATAAAATATAGACAAAACTAGGGGCTCTGCCCCTGGACACTTCGCATCCCAACCGCGCCTCGGCCTTCGGCCTCAGAGCGCTGCTTCGCTTCGCTCGCAGTTGGAAAATTCGCTAAATAATCTCGTTAATCTTTGGCTCGTTTGTACATAAGTTTGTAAAATTATGAAACCAGGCTTAAGTATATTAACAATAATTAGGTACAAGATTAATTATAACCTCAAATACATGCTTTAGGGACGTGAGAGGCTTTCATTACGATTTTAGTCCTAGTTCTACTATCTTCTGTCAACTAAAGTTTTGAAACCAGGCCTAAATATACTAAAACTTATTGCAGGATTAACATAACCTCAATAATATGTTTCAGAAATGAGCCAGGCCTATATTACAAAATTTACTATTCGAATTTATCCATCTTTGCCATGTTTACCTTTTTTTTTTTGACAAAATAATTGTTAAATCAGGCCTAATTTATTCTAATTCCAACGTGATAAAACAGTATAAATTGGCTTGTTTGTAAACAGCTGTATTGATCGCTTTATTTACTATTTCGTTGTTATTTTGTAACCAACATGGCAACCCATAAGACTCTATGTTAAAAATTTTCAACTTTTAATTAGATTTTCTCAAAAAATCGCGTTTTAACACGAAATACAACTATATGGGTGTACTTAAAAATCAAAACTACACCTAAATACAAAATTTCTTTGAATTCGTTAGAGCCGTTTTCGAGATACAAAGATAGATACAAGAATTGCTCTTTTAAAGTAATAGGATTAGGGGTTTTGTTGGACAAATGTTGGGGATTTTGCTTGTCTATTTCGATCTATGTGTTACACATCCAAATGCCTCAGTCCTAATCAATCATCATAGCCGTAAAAATATCTATTGGAAAAATTGTGAACAAAATTAGGGATTTTGTGGTTTGCGTTGGAATCACCATGTGTTATCGCAGGAGTTGGCGAGCGAAGCGAATAACTAGTGTGAAACATATTCGCTACTGTAATTATTATCTTATGTTAATGTATGGCTTATTTTAAAGAACCTCTACATTCTTGTTCTTTTTTTTTAACACGCTTATATTAGCTTCACTTGTATGTTTCTATGTTTGTAAGTAACTCTCCTTTGGACTAAAAGCCAGTGGCTTATTACTGTTAGTATATCTCTCTTACGGAAGTTCGTTCGTTGGCCGAGCGGTCTAAGGCGCGGGTCGTTGCTGACGTCAATCCCCAGACTCACCGATCGTGGGTTCTAATCCCGTCCACGGCCAAATTTTTTTTCAATAATTAATCGAACTAAAAATAAAAAAATAAATATAGTTTAAAAAAACTAAAAAACACGCTTTTATAATACATCGAACTAAAAAGTGAAAAATAAATATAGTTTAAAAAACTAAAAAACACGCTTTTAGAGCATATCAAACTAAAAAGTTAAAAATAATTTTTCAAATAAGCTTAAAACAATAATAAACGATAAATACTAGCATTATTTTAAACTATATTTATTAATGTGTAATGTCCTCTACTCTTTTCTTAAATAATTTAAATCTTTATTTTTATGAGAAATTTAAATTTGGTTTATGTGTTGTGTTTATAAGGAATAACAGTCATTTCCAGAAAACCGAATTCTTCTGAAAACAAATTTGCAAACGGTACAATGATTATAAATCGCGATTGAAGAACGCCACGGCAATTATGACGGCTTCTGTCTCGTCCGTCGCAACTAAGGAAGACACCTTTATGACACGAGGAGAAACAATAGAAAGCAATTTAATGTTTTGACTGACACAAATGTAATTAAATGAGTCCCGACTCGCCCACACATCACGCCCGGGGGACGCAAAGCAATTTGAGTGTTTTTCTGTCTGCGCACTCGCTGAAGCCAGCAGCAGCAAATGCCATTATTCCGTTTGACTTAATTAAAACGGTTCCCAGCAATTTGTCGCAGCGTAGGTGGGTAGTATTAAAAGTTTTGAGGTGCTATTCTAACGGACCGTTCGCGTTTAGTAATTAAATGTCGTTTATATCAGCGAGAAGGTTTGATGACGCTATTTCTACAGTGTAGATTTAGAATATTGAGGAAAGGTTACGAACACACGAAGTTTTCATCATTTTAATGACGGGGAGAACTATTTTTGCACGTTTTATTTCGCCTACGACTTTTCGCAGCCCCTGCTCGCTTGCTCCCCAACCCATGGTGAAGCCAATGCAAACAGATTATTGCCTACTCTGATATTTACCACGGTAATTTACCAGTTAAAATACCCCCAATACCCCGTTGGCGTGCGAAGCACGCAATGCATTATATATTGAAAATACTCCCATTAAGGGGATTGGCGTGCGATGCACGCAATGCATTGAGCATTGAAAATACTCCCAATACGGTGGTTGGCGTGCGAAGCACGCAATGCATTGTGTATTGAAAACACTCAAAACACGAGTATCGGCGTGCGAAGCACGCAATGCATCGTGTGTTGAAGAACTCAAAACACGAGGGTTGGCATGCGAAGCACGCAATGCATTGTGTATTGAAAACACGCAAAACACGAGTATTGGCGTGCGAAGCACGCAATGCATCGTGTGTTGAAGAACTCAAAACACGAGGGTTGGCGTGCGAAGCACGCAATGCCTTGTGTTGGAAACACTCAAAAACACGAGAATTGGCGTGCGAAGCACGCAATGCATTGTTTATTGAAAATACTCCCAATACGGGGGTTGGCGTGCGAAGCTTGCAATGCATTGTGTATTGAAAGTACTCCCAATACGGGAGTTGGCGTGCGAAGCACGCAATGCATTGTGTATTGAAAGTACTCCCAATACGGAGGTTGGCGTGCGAAGCACGCAATGTGTTGTGTATTGAAAGTACCCCTAATACGCGGAGGTTGGCGTGCGAAGCACGCAATGCATTGTGTATTGAATGTACTGCCAATACGGAGGTTGGCGTGCGAAGCACGCAATGCATTGTGTATTGAAAGTACTCCCAATACGGGAGTTGGCGTGCGAAGCACGCAATACATTGTGTATTGAAAGTACTCCCAAGACGGGGTGGTTGGCGTGCGAAGCACGCAATGCATTGTGTATTGAAAGTACTCTCAAAACGGGGTGGTTGGCGTGTGAAGCACGCAATGCATTGTGTATTGAAAGTACCCCTAAAACGGAGGTTGGCGTGCGAAGCACGCAATGTGTTGTGTATTGAAAGTACCCCTAATACGCGGAGGTTGGCGTGCGAAGCACGCAATGCATTGTGTATTGAAAGTACTCCCAATACGGAGGTTAGCGTGCGAAGCACGCAATCCATTGTGTATTGAAAGTACTCCCAATACGGGAGTTGGCGTGCGAAGCACGCAATACATTGTGTATTGTAAGTACTCCCAATACGGAGGTTGGCGTGCGAGGCACACAATGAATTGTGTATTGAAAATACTCCCAAAACGGGGGTTGGCGTGCAATGCACTGTGCGTCCGCCGCTTCTCATATTGTTCAGTGTCAAGCTTACATGTGCGTCCTTAGCAGTGAACGTGTTGAGCCTCATACCCCGGTCTATCCCCCCTCTAGAAAATATATGGGTGTCCATGCTTATAATACAGTAAGCCTTTTGTTTGCTTTTACCTAATCTAAGAAAAAACTGTTAGTCGTGAAGAACAGTTACCCGATTCTAAACTTGCCAAATTGGTTGCAAATAAACGTGTTCTGGTTCATTGTAGGCCTAACCTAAAAATAATGTTAAGTTTTTGATCCAAATGAGCTGTTTTATTTCTAATACCTATGTAATACATGTGTGGATTGAATTATAATACATTAAGCATAGTTTCGTTGATTTTTATTGTGTTTGATTTAACCTAATAAATCTGTTGTTGTGAATAATAATAAACTTATTCTAAATTTGCTAAGTTGGTTGTTATGATAATGAATGTAAACTAAATTGTGTTGCTCGGCTTTAGATCAGAACAGCTGTTTATTCTGTTGTAGAGCTGGGTGTTGACTTCCGAATGTTCACTATTTTTACTCTTTACTATAAATATTTTACAAAATTCTTCCATAGTTTGTGTCTTTAACCCCCATTAGAATATACCTTTAAATTTTCGTATTTGTACCTTTGATTCTATGTCAGTCAGGTGTCAGGTCAAAAACTCTTTTATACATAGACAAGCTGGCCCGATCCGGCTTTGCACGGATAGACAAATCAAAGTTAAAAGTATATTACCAAAAAAATACTTTAATAATTATATTATACTATGTATTTCTTTTGGGGTATTTTTAGTAACTTTGACTCCCCCAAAACCCCCTAAAATTTCGAATTTTTTTCAAACCTTTCTTAGCGAACACCTAGGGCCCTAGTGGAAGCTACATACCAAATTTCATTCCAATCCGTTTGGTGGTTTTTGAGATTTCGTGATGAAAGAGTGGTATTTGGATTATATATATAAAATTGTAGATTGTATCAATATAAAAAATTTAAAAATACCCAGCGTAGTAGCAAATATTAAACTAACATTTTTCATTCTGTATTACAACAATACTCAACTTCTTCTTTAAAACGGGGACAACGGTTTCTTTTTTCTCCAATTTTTGGTCAAATTCAAATTGTAATTGGTAACGAGCAAGGGTGCAACTAGGTTGAATTCTTTTTCAAAATTTATAATATCAGAATCCCTGTAAATGCACAAAATGTTTTAACTACCTCCACACTCGCTGTAAGAAATAATGTTTTAGTAAAATTAGTGGTCAACTTATTTCACGTTAGGTTCACAGAAAGCTTCGAACAAACTCACCAAGGACAACTTTTAACGACAGCTCACTGACCCTACTACGACTGTATAAACAAGGCTTTGTGTCGGGTGCATCAAGTTTTCCATAAATAATAGATTCCGGCTGCCCCGAGCCTCGTGTCTTCTTTTGATTTATCCTCGTCATTTTCTAAAGCTTCCACTTTATACGGCACAACGGTTCCTAAAGGCGGACTGCAACAGTTTAAGTCGCGCAAGTCTACTACGTCGTAGCGATTCTTTAAAAACGCATTTGTATCCGACCGCTGTTCTGGAGGTTATTTGTAAGGCTAGTGTATTTATTCGATGCGCCGATTTTATGAAATAATTGTCCATTGTTCTTTTGTGTGTTAATACTGGTACATATCACCGAATTAATACCAAAAATTACGCCAAAAATGTAAGGACCCGTGCACACATCCGTACTTTGCAGTAGAAGATAAACACTGGTCTTTATTGTCGATGGTAATAATTATTATTAGCGAATTTCCAGAGGAAAAATGAGCTGTTCAGTGACTCTTATGGTGAGGCCTAAGTTCGGGTGTGGCCACTGATCACTGATCGTAGTCCCAAGAACACGTTTTAGGGTCATCGGAATGTTATGTGTAGGCTATACCAGGTGTCTTAAAAGTCCCCCCCCCC
>JAGFPH010006878.1:60009-72367 GCA_018207615.1 Philaenus spumarius
GGTGTAACTGTCAAAACAATCGGATGAAGAATAATAGTTAAGTTATGTGCAATCACAATCATTGGTTTGTTCATCCCGGCATACTACACCAAAACAGTAAATATACTACAATATTGTATGTACATTTGCTGACATTATCTTTAACTTGGCTATTATCCTTCATTCGATTGTTTTGAGTGCAGGGCCGAGGGCCAGTTGCCTAAAAACTTTGACGAGGGTAATTTGACAGCCAGAGGCTTGGCGGAGCGAGGGCCAGCCGGCTAGGGATCAGTGACCTGTTCTACTGTGCGGTGGGTGTGGGGGTGGAAAGGTTTTAATTATCGTTTATGTATTCCGATAACAGTAAGATTATAATATTTATATAATTATAATATTTCGTCGTATTATCACTTTATATAATTAGAATAAATTGTATAATTATAATATTTCGTCGTATTATCACTTTATATAATTAGAATAATAAAAAAAAAAAAACTAGAGGACTTACCTAAACTGTTTAGTCACAGTATTTTGCCGATAACAGTATGATTATAATATTTGTATAATTATAATATTTCGTTGTATTATCACTTTATATAATTATAATTAAAAAAAACTAGAGGACTTACCTAAACTGTTTAGTCACAGTATTTTGCCGGTAACAGTATGATTATAATATTTGTATAATTATAATATTTCGTCGTATTATCACTTTATATAATTATAATTTAAAAAATCTAACCTAACCTAACACTCTTCTATAGAAATTAGTTTAGAGTCGTACTCTATGCATTTAATCTTACCCCTCCCCTGAATCACTTCCGCTCTGGGGAGTCGACTGGCCCTCGGCCCTACCTGGCTGTTTTGACAGTTTATGACCCCCACGGCAAAAGATCGGCTGGCCCTCGCTCCGTTTTCCGATTGTTTTGGCAGTTACACCATCCCCGATAGGGAATCAAAAATTGTGAAAAAGGTGTCTTGAATTTTTTTGTCAAAATATACGGTTTTTGAGTAATTTAGGTTTGAAATTTTCAAGCAACCGCCATTATAAGCGCATGATTGGATAGAACCGATTATTTTTCTTGAGATAGAACATTGTTAGGTTAAACTGAATGCCAAGTTTGAACTCAATCAGTCAAATCGTTCTGTAGATGTAAATTAATTTGTTAAAAATACAAAATGGCGGATATCTGGAAAACAAAGCTTTTTAGGAAAAAAAATATTCTTGATGTTCTCTTTATTTGGACCCATAGAACTATTTCCCGAAGTTTACTTATGGGACACCCTGTATAAACTGCTGAGGCCCTCCAAGTACCACAGTAAACGCGTACGAACTGAACAAAAGATTTGTAACTATTTGTGTAGGATAAACGTTGATCACTGTTCGTACACAATTATTTCTTACGCCCTTTCGCATAAACACCGACTACATTTGTACCAGTCATTGCACTATTCCCTAAATCAAACATTTATAACAAAACACGACTATATCAAAATATCACATCCCCGCGGGTCGTGCATGTTTGATGAGGCTCGACGGCCCGGTTCATGTTTTTTAATTAAAAATATTTTGTCCTAGAATATTTTAATCTCCCATCGATCCAATCCGATCTGTACACATACGTCGGACTCCGATGCAAAGCCTTTCAAGTGACGATGCCTTCGGATTAATTAAATTAGTTTTGTTTCAGTTGGCCATTGATTGGCAGCCCTGTACCGTGGTCGTGACAATAGCAATGACTACGTATCAATATGGCGAACAGTTTAAACGGGTAGGATTCAGACCAGGAAAGAAGGTGTGAAGTGAGTTTGCGCCATCAGTCGCTAGGAGCTCTCAGGGCGCGGTTTGCCGACCGAGTGTGGGACAAGGATGGAAAGAGGAAGAGGGACAGAGAGGTCCGACCGTCATGTGACCGTGACCGTCGAATCCTAGCGGCCGATGGCGCAACCACATTTTTATACCTGCTTCCCTGGTCTGAATTTTTAACATGGGCACTTTTCGTATTATTGATGTGTATATTAGAGAAGTTCTAACATGAACCGTGGCCTTGAGATGCGCAGTTGACTAGGAGTTGATTCGAATGGTGGGGGGTCAGAGAGGCTCAGTCTGTTGTCGCGCTCTGAACATAATACTTCGGCCTGGAAGTCCTTGTTCGGGTTATCAATAAATATATTGAAACGTGGTCTGTACGAGGTGTCCCATCCGCTCCAGCAGACGGCGTCCCCACTTGCCTAAATTCTTCCTTCCCGCTAGCGTATCTGAAAGATCATGCTATATGTGACGAATTATAGTCATTGACAACAGTAGTCTATTGAACGGAAAAAAGGAAAAACTTCTTCGAAATCTTGAGGGTCCGCTGCAGCTTCATCATCTATACGTATATGAAAGCGAAATACCACTCACTCACTCACTCACTGACTCACTCATCACGATTTCTCAAAAACTATCGATTGAAATTAAATTTGGTACGTGGCTTCCTCTAGGACCATAGGTGCTCACTAAGAAAGGGTTTGAAAAAATTCGAAATTTTAGGGGTGCTTTGGGGGGATCAAAGTTATTAAATCACGATTTCTTCAAAACTACCGAACGGATTGGAATGAAATTTGGTATGTAGCTTCCTCTAGAGCCTTAGGTGCTCACTAAGAAAGGGTATGAAAAATTTCGAAATTTTAGGAGGGGTTTGGGGGGGATCAAATTTACTAAAATCATAATTTCAGATCTTTTATTATTTAAGATCTATATATATATATATAAAAGCGAAATACCACTCACTGACTGAACACTTAAAAAGAATACAATTACGTTAAAAAGACTGAAAATACCAACCACCACGGGCAACTCCGTACGGGTCAGCTGGTATTATATCTATTCATGTAAGAATAAAAACACCTTTATCAAGCCATCTTTTATATCAGGTTTCATTTATACTGCTCAATTAATACCAACACCACAATAATCAGCCATTAAGTTGATTTCATAAATAAACAGTTTGTAAAAATAATTGTAAAGGATGTGCTTTGTATTCAAACACACAAAGACTACTGAACCGATCCAGAAAAAAACCTTAAACAATGTTTGAAACATATGCCGAGTGGCAAGTAGATCTAGGAACTGAACTTTTCAAGTTCGCTGAACACAAATTAGACACATATGGTTTAAATGATATTATGTTACGTACATTTAGTGCACATGAACATTCGGGGAAAGCTTTATTTTCAATACGAACAAAGGTAGTGTGCCCTACTTTCAGACCGATAATAACTAATCTAGAAGTACTCTGTCAAACTATATTAACAGGTTGACTGCCACGAGTAAAAATATAGTAATCACTTGTGTTACAACGTAAGCCCATGAGTAGCAATATGGTAGGCTACTCAATTCGTCAAAGTTGTTACATAAAAAATATATTTTGGAGCCTACTTTTTACTTTCTCCACCCTATACATAGTATATGGAAAAAGTATTGTTTTCGTCCAAATTTTCGAATTTGAATTTTTAGTGGAACTATCTGTTTTGGTGCTCCCTGAACCCCCAAAAAATGTTTAGTGGAATTATCTGTACTGGTGCTCCCTGAACCCAAAAAAGTTTTTTTTTTAGATATCTGTCCGTGTGTCTGTAAGGATGTGTACAGAGCTGGAGACCATATCAAAGGTCCGATTTTGATGAAATTTGGTATGTAGTTCTGGAATATCTCCAGACGTATTTTTCATTTTTTCAAATTTTTGATTTTTAAGAGGTTTTACCCCCCAAAAATGACCAAAAAACTAAAAAAATCTAAATTTCTCAAAAACGGCTCGAACGATTTTGATAAAATTTGGCTTATTTGTAGCTCTTAATGTACCCTACCATATGCAAAAACCGCATCTTTCTAAAAATTCTCGTTTAGGTAGTAATAATAATAATAACTGATTTTGGGGGGTTTTTGGCTAAAAAGGGCGTTGTTTTTCGAAATTTATCAAAACCTTTTTTGTACACCTATACAGGTCTAATTGAAATGTTTGGCGCAAATTTGTTCGAAATCGATCAAATAGTTTAAATAATAATAATAATAATAATATAATATGGATGTGTGTTACATGCATCTAATATTTTCCGTGGTAACATTTTCCTACTTTTGCAATTCTAAATAACCACCTCCTACGCTACTCTTGGGAAGGTATAAAGTTTCAACTGGGAGAAAGTATGTGGCAGTTATCGGTTACCGTTTATTCTATTTTACAAATGAAACTTACAGTTATCTGTAGAAAAACGTAAAATTTGACTATTTTTAATTAACTGTAGCATGGGAATTTATTGATTTATAGGTGTTTAAGTTGGCAGCCTTATATTTGAAGCAAGCAGTCTTAGTGTTGATGATAAAGTAAAACAAGAAAACAACTTAATTGGATCAAAACCTTAAAACTTTGACAAAATCGTCTGTGCTTGACAAAATAGGTCGGCGTACTCGCTCTAAAAGAATGTATTTTTGAGAAAAATCTATCGACAAATTATTCAGCTATGTTGTTTTAACCAAACAATATCAGAAATACAAAATTTTAATTAAGAAAAAATCGCGGCCCGAGGGACAAGTAAAGTTATGCTTTAACAGCGTGGCAGTCGACCTGTTAAAGTGAGAACATTACAACTTATTTTAGATTTACGAAGACTGATATTTCCAATAAGGAAACTACGTTGCAATACTGTTATAACAAGATCGTCAATAATGAACTTGTGATTGGAAAACAATTACATTGCTTCGAACGTCTGCGAACTTTATAACGATAAACAATTTCTGATACGTTCACGTTAAAGAGTTGACGCTCAGAGCTGTCGATATGATTGGCTAAATATGATGTACGAGTTAGCTTATGCTATACATGATGTAATATGATTGATAGCTTCGTTTTAAACGTGTAGACTATTTACAAAACCTTTTCGCTGATCATTTTACGAAGGCACTGTTGAACCACTATTTAAAACGTCTTAAGGAAACTTTTAATGGATTTGAGGTAGGTATTTACATTTTTTTTAAAATCCACTCGTTTAGGAATTAACCCTTTGAGTGTCACCATTATTTCAATTTATTTTTCATCCGTTTTTTTTTAATAAACATGCCATCGGTTGGTTTAAAAAATATATATACAGGTTGTATCAGGAAGAAACGGAAAGAATTGCAGGACGTGTTCTACTGGTGAAAATAATGAAAAAAGTTCATATAAACATAGGTCCGAAAACGCTTCGTTTTCCAGATATCCGCCATTTTGTTTTTTGTACAAAATAATTCATATCTAGAGAACGGTTTTACTGATTGAGTTCAAAAAAAAAATAAACGATTAAATCCAATCATGCGTTTCAAAATGGCGGCTGTTTGAAAATTTCAAACCTAAATTATCCAAAACCGTACATTTTAACGAAAAATGTCAAGACACCTTTTTAGTAGCCCTTTTGATTCCCTATCGGATGGTGTAACTGTCAAAACAATCGGATGAAGGATAATAGCTAAGTTAAAAGGTAATGACAACAAATGTCCATACAATATTGTAGTATTTACTGTGTTTGTATAGGATGCTGAATTGAACAAACCAATTAGTACACATAACTTAACTGTTATCCTTCATCCGATTGTTTTGACAGTTACACCATCCGATAGGGAATCAAAAGGGCTACAAAAAAGGTGTCTTGACATTTTTCGTTAAAATGTACGGTTTTAGAGTAATTTAGGTTTGAAATTTTCAAACAGCCGCCATTTTGAAACGCATGATTGGATTTAATCGTTTATTTTTCTTGAGGTATATCATTGTCAGGTTAAACTTCATACCAAGTTTGAACTCAATCAGTCAAACCGTTCTCTAGATATGAATTATTTTGTACAAAAAACAAAGTGGCGGATATCTGGAAAACGAAGCGTTTTCGGACCTATGTTTATAGGAACTTTTTTCATTATTTTCACCAGTAGAACACGTCCTGCAATTCTTTCCGTTTCTTCCTGATTCACCCTGTATATACAAAGTATATACAGGATGTGAATTAAGTCTGGGACCGGTTTAATATTTCGTATATAAGGAACATTAGAAAGTAGATGTGATTGAGGAACCTACTCTATGTAAAAATACTATTTTATTAAGATATCAAAAAATTTATCCGCCATCTTGGATCCGCCATTTTGAATGTAACTTTGTATTTTTAAATAGGAAGGTGGTCATGTGATATATCATTTTGACGTAGAATTTCAAGAAAAAACCAACGGTGAAATTTGCACACTCCTGCCCTTAAGGGTCGACCAAGTAGAAATCGCATTAGTGTTTTCATAATGAGTGTCGCTTAAGCACACACTATAACTATTCATATTATAATTGGTATTTACAGGGATAATGAAAGTAGCACGGTGCTGTATTTAACCACACGCGTCTGGATAATCGAACACGCGATAAAACCGCACTCCTAGAGTAGGAAATGAGAGCATCTATAGCCTACTAATATTATAAAGGGTTAAAATTTGTTTGTTTGTATGTAGGGGGTAATCTTTGGAACTGCTGAACCGATTGAAAATATAGTTTTACTAATAAAACGCTACACTATCCTTGAGTAACATAGGCTAAATTCGTTTTGATAAAAACATTTTTTGTTCAATATTTGTAAATTTAGTGGGGAAAACTTCTTAGGTTAGGCCTGGACTGATGAACCAACGCATGTATTCACATTAATTACCGTAATAACCAATTCAATAAAATAACAGATAAAACAGCTATTTGCTCTAATATTTCCATTAACAGCTGATTTCAAACTTTGAAGCAATTATTTGTATTTCTAACTTTTAGGTTAGGTTTTCATTAAAGCGTAGACCTGAGCCTTGCTGGTTCTTTTAACCTTTACTATAACTGCTGTTATAATATACGAAATAATTTGATTTGAACATTCAACATTATTTTACCAATGCTACGATTAGCATTGGGGTAAATCCCCAATTAATCCTACACCTTTATTGTAAAGAAACCGTAACATGATTTTGTGTATAGAAGCATTGTATTTGGATAACCTAATAGAACTCCGATCCAATGCAATATTTTGTTCCACTAGAAATTCGACGATAGTGGCGTTATCTATTGGGGAAACGATGGAAGCTGTGTGAAACACCAATGCTAACAATGATTTCTCCCTAGCGCTACCTCGCGGGGCGATCATGCACTATTTTCGCGTTAACCTTTTTTTCGGCACACAGATTATTCATGATCTATGATAGAAGGTTCCAAAGGAGTTGGCGTGCGGAGCACGCAGGAGGTTCCCCAAGTAAATAAATATAAGCAGACCAAAAAACTTATTTTCTGGTGGAAGCGGGAAAATAACAGTGAAAATAAAAACACATTTCTATTTTACGACCGTTGAACGGTGCAATACCCTCAAAGGGCAAAAACAGGTTACCTCAGCAGGTAGCAACAAAATGGACACTAAAACCGAATCGACTCCGCTATAAGTAAAACCCTCAACACCAAACAGAGTGAAACAATAGACCAGGCTTGTATCCGACCTCAAGGTCGTTAACTCCCGGAGCCGGAGCGAAGCGAGCTTTTTTTTATTGGCGGAAAAGTGACGGGTATAAAGCGTTAACGAGGTAAACATGTGTTTACCGTAGATAAGATAACGAGAGTCGAACTGATAACGGATAATTGCTGTCCCGATGGCGTGAAAAAGCTCCGCGCGGATAGTACTGTATCGATCCGCGTGGTGCGTGTGCATAGCCTTAATGTTAACAACTTATATGGTAATTGCAGGCATCGTTGTACAAGGGTGACGTGACCTCAACTATATTGTTAGGATTACCAGACATTAAAAACAGATGATAATCGCCTGTATTTGTAGATTGATTTTTGAACGGCGACGTTTAATAATTCACGAAGTTCGTGTGTTCTACAAAAATAATATATTTCACTGATATCCCTGCATTAGTATCAACACGTCCTGGATGGACTATGATTACTCAATTAAAAGTTTACCTTGATTCGACAATTGAAGCTATAGACATCGCCTCCTTTAAAACGCGTCGAACGACAAATTTATGAAGCGATTTTTTCAACTCTTAACCAGTGGGTTTATCAAAAATATCAAAGAATAAAAAATTACGTTGTATACCTACAACAATTAGAGGCTCCTTTTAAGACTATTATATTCCGAAACCAGATTTTTAATACCCATGGAAAATAAGGAAGGTTTATAAATAAATACATCCGCATACAGGATGTCTTACGGATAGACTTTCAGAACGTGTTCTACTAGTGAAAATAAAACAGTTCCCATAAACGTAGGTTCGAAAATGCTTCTTTTCCAAATATCCGACATTTTTTTTTTTTTGCAAATTAATTCATAGCTGGAGAACGGTTTGACTGATTAAGTTCTAACTTGGCATGAAGTTTAACCTAACAATCATCTATCTTGAGATAAATAAGCGATTATATCCAATCATGCGTTTCAAAATGACGGAAAATTTCAAACCTAAATTAATCAAAAACCGAACATCTATACTTATAAAAGTCAAATACCATTGACTCATCACAGTTTCTCCAAAACCACGAGGCATACGAACATGAAATTTGGCACTAATACTCTTTATAGGTTCTAGACGCGTACTAAGAAAGGTTTTCCGAAAATTCGAAATTTTAGGGGAGGGGGGGGGGTTTGGGGGATCAAAGTTACTAAATCACGATTTATCAAAACCTACCGAACAGATTGGAATGAAATTTGATAGGCTATGTAGTTTCCTCTAGGGCCATAGATGCTCGCTAAGAAAGGGTTTAAAAAAATTCGACAATTGAGGGGGTTTGGGGGGATCAAAGTTACAAAAACACGATTTCTCTAAAACCATTCAACGGATTGGAATGAAATTTGGTATGTAGTTCCCCCTAGGTGCTCGCTAAGAAAGTTTTTCAAAAAATTCGATATTTTAGGGGAGGTTTGGGGGGGTCAAAGTTACTACAAAAAACCATCGAACGGATTGGAATGAAATTGGTATGAAGCTTCCTCTAGGGCCCTAGGTACTCGCTAAGAAAGGGTTTTAATAAATTCGAAATTTTAGGGGGGTTTGGGGGGGGGTGTCAAAGTTACTAAAAAGAAACACCGAACGGATTGGAATGAAATTTATTATGTAGCTTCCTCTAGGGCCCTAGTGCTCGCTAAGAAAGTTTTTTTTTAAAAAATCTAAATTTTAGGAGAGGTTTGGGGGGAGTAAAAGTTACTAAAAATCCCCATAAGAAATACATAGTGTAATATATTTATTGTTATAATATATGTTTTGTTAATATACATTTAACTTTGATTTGTCTATCCGTGCAAAGCCGGGTCGGGCCCGCTAGTTTTAACATAAAATATCAAGCCATCTTTTTTCTAGACCTTTGATTAAAACGAGTAACCATTTTCCTGCTAGTAATAGATCTTTTCCGGAAGGTTGAATGTAATTTGTCTTTTAACACGTTCACTGCTACGCAAATTTCGCATATCCTATGCTAGGAGCTGACCTTTTATTTTCAATATTATTTTGACTACAGTAAGTTGGGAGAAAGTTTGTGTCAGTTAACTGATACCGTTTATTTATTTTTGAAACTTTCTACGTAATAATCACTAATATTGTAAAGCGGACGCACATGTGCGCCCATAGCACATAGGTTTAAAATTGGCGTGCGAAGCTCGCAATGCTCTGTGTATTGAAAATAACCCCAATACGGGGGTTGGCGTGCGAAGCACGCAATGCAGTGTGTATTGAAAATACTGCTAATACGAGGGTTGGCGTGCGAAGCACGCAATGCATTGTGTATTGAAAATACTCCCAATACGGTGGTTGGCGTGCGAAACACGCAATACACCGTGTATTGAAAAGACTCAAAACACAAGGGTTGGCGTGCGAAGCACGCAATGCATTGTATATTGAAAATACTCCCAATAAGCGTTGGCATGCGAAGCACTGTGCGTCGGCCGCTTCTCATAGTGCTCAGTGTCAAGCTCTCATGTGCGTCCTTAGCAGTGATCGTGACTACCCAAACCGAGTCTACAAAAGTGTAACGACGCGGCGCATTCGTAATACAGCATTGGATCTGTTATGAAGTCCCGTCATTGTCCAGTCCAGCCCCCTCCACTGCCTGTGATTGCCGACTCGACCAAACCGGATGCGGTTGTGTTATCATGTATCCGCACGCTCATTTCCGGTTTCAGCCTTTCCTGAAACGCTATCCAATGAATTCTTACGTGTAGTTCTGTATTTAATTGCTTTCAATAGCTCAACTCAATACGTCCATCGCGCAAGATAAATGAAATAAAACTAAAATCACAAGAACACTTGGACCTAAAACAAATGTTTAATTTAATTGTTGTTTAAGTTTTTCCTAATTGGATTTAGTAGCACATTCATTAGGTATTTAATGTTTGAATATACTCGTTAAGAAGATTGATATTTGTAAGACAACCAAATAATAGAAAAAACATCACACACTTAAGGGTCTGGTGGCTGTCATTTTGGATTTTTAAGCCGTAAGAACAATGTTAAATCTAAAATCATTTAATTCGTTTATTTTGTATCACGAATTTTTTTGCAGTCTCCTTTTAACCACAGTCACAATAAGCATCCGTTTTACGTTTACAATTTTTCAAGTACCAAGTTTGTTTTTTTTTCTTACGCAATACAAAATGAGTGACTAAAAGTGAATCACAAGCCGGATCCGCAATTTTATAAAGAATATTCAGTTTTTTTCCACCACGCAATGACAAAAAATTGATTTATACAATGGTTTTAAATGAGGCAATGTCAAAGCGCTTAGCTGCAAGAAACTCCACTGGTTGGATAACCGCTTATGACTCACAGATACGAAAATTTAAATTCGACACAAAATATAAGGACAAATAAAATAGGACAAAACGACAAGTAACGTTAAATGTTACCAACGACATTCAAACGATGGAGAAATGCTAACACCATATTAATGTTTTTGGCATCAACCCCCAGCTTCCTCTGAATGCAATTAGGTAGACAAAACCCCTTACTAAAACGCTTCAACTTTCCACACTCCAAAAGAAGGCGCTTGATGGAAAGAAAATTTTACTCAGTAAGGACAAAATGCTGGATCCCCATGACGAATCAGAAACCCACGAGTTAACACGGAATGGAAAATGCGTAGACGACAAATCACCACTTCCTCCCGATGGCTTGAAAATATCAAAGTCCGCGGACACTATCCTTAATTTCTCGAAGTTTATTGTTTTGCACAGCTGCCCACTCTTCTCTCTACTGTCTAAATAATGTTTGCTTCAAAACGGACACAAAGTCGGGTGACATTACAAACTTCACGCAAGGCTGTAAGCTGTAAGTGTGTGGCTTAGTATTTCCCTGTATCCCAGCATGACACGTAAAAATCCGGGTTTACTCTAAAATATGAGAACGCTTACAGTATATTTACGTTCCTTTTTCAAATCATATAAAAAGGTACAATACAAAAATGGACAACTATTCCCCAAAATACTAAAAGTTTCGTAAACTTGATAATAATAACTTCTGTTATCGAAACAGCGAGATTAAAATAATCAGTTTCAAAAACCATCTCGCCCAACAGCTGAGCAGTGCACCTCATGGCTTACGCTGATTAAACCGTTTAATAACAAGTACACGGAAGAAGTGTAGAAGACTTTATCAACTCAACAGCTACCGAACAGGTTGGACCGAATAAGTGAATCCACAGTTCTCCAAGGACGGAGTTGGCCTGAAGCCAGACTCTACAACTCGACACCTGGCCGCAGCATTTCTATGAATGGATCAACATATGTTACCTACTAAACACAATACGGATGGTTTCAATCTTGTGTCGACGTATTGACCGGATGGATGTTATTATTGTATTGTAATTCTTGGTGTCATCCTGTAACGCTCTGCTGTATTGGTGCAATAGGCCACTGTAGTAAGATGTATAAAACTTAAAAAAATCGCTTTAAAGAATTTCTTTTTAATCACAGGTCAAGAACTAAAATAATTCGATCGTACAGCTGAACCGCTGACGTGAGTTAGCGAATTTTCAAAACTAAATTTACATGTATTAGGGTTTAAACTTTAAACCAACAATCTGGGAAATTGGTCTACTCTCACGAAAAGGTACTGAATATCAGCCTCCGTGTACGAAATATATTAGTAAAGTTTGTTTACACCAAAACAACCAGCTCGCAGCAGAAAAACTCGTCCTTCCTGCCTCAGGTTATGGACAGCTTTACTTCGCTCGCACCGTACAAACTCAGCCGTCGGCATTCGTGGATTTGAACCGGGTGCTTCTATGGTATTTTAAGCTTTGATCGATTTTAGCGGAACCAAGCGAGCTGTAAGGTCGTGTAAAAAAAAAAACAAAATGTGCAGAATAATATCCTTAATTTATATGTT
>JAGFPH010006879.1:12328-41272 GCA_018207615.1 Philaenus spumarius
CAATAAGTTCGTGGTTATATAAAAGCAAGTATTGGAAATTTAATGACGTCAGCGTACAGTACGGGTAATACGATAAAATTTAAGGCTTTTATTGGAATTAATACACCAAGGTGAGTTTTGCCCAAAGTTTCTATCATAATCATTGTAGGAAAATGTCTACCAATTTCCCCACTGCGGAAGGGTTCTGGGGTGGGGTCTATTTACAATTTCATTACAAGTCAAAGGGATGCAATGGAATAACCACCCTTAAAATTAAATAATAGTCCACATACTTTTTTTATGTTCTCAAAAACATTTACAAAACTTTCACAATTTACACATATTAATACCAGGATTTTTTTGAAGTGATAACTTCTATTGGCCCTTTGGTCACTTTTGCTAGACTCTGTTTCTGAAATATTCGCGTCACGCAACTTTTTGCGTAGACACACGCCAGAGCGTGGAGAGGGAGTATATTGTACATCGGTGAGTGTTTTAACGGTTTTTATTTGGTCGTTTGTATACTTTTAGTATAATTTGAATAAATTAACAGTTAATTTCAATAAGTCCAAAATATAGAAAAATCACTATCTTATTTTTTAATAGTACTAAAATTTCTGTTATAAATATTTCGTCATCTCTTTTCACGAGATTTACAGTTACATAGAAAGTTACTCATGATATAGATAAGAGTGTTGAATTTTCTTTGTTGGATTCGTTAATACAGAAAGTTGGTAAGTACATTGACAGTTACAATTATATTTATTATTATTTGAGGTTTTTACATACATTTTTTTATAACTTTTTAAATCGAAAATTTATGACCATTGATTGAGCATTTTTAAATCTGATAGACGGAAAGGAAATCATATTATTATAATTTTTCATTTTTTTTTAAAAATAACACTTTTTAAGATAATTAACAATTTTGAAAATTTTGAAAAATTCTACAATTTCCTATAAACTTTAAAAAATTTAAAACCACATTACATTTTTTTAGTAAAAGCTAAAGACTTAACTCTATTTTTAATTAAAGAAATGGAATATGGTCAGTTTTCATATTCATTATTTATAATTTAATATAATTAGATTATATACACGCTTAAAATGGAATAACAATTTGTAAGTGAAAAAATATATTAAATATTATGTTCTGCAGATTTACGGATAACTGAAAATATACTTACTTACAATTTTTAGGAGTTAAGAATAATTTATTTGAATAATTTATTATGCAATTTCAAAATGTGATATAATATTTTTTGACAATATATTGATTTTTGTAATTCAATGTCCCTTATTCTCCTCTAATATTAATACTGATAAAAATATAAATCGGTCATAGAACTTATAACTTCCAACGTGTGGTCTTAATCACACCCAATGTTTTTTAGAGAATACGGTCACTACAAACAAATAGATTTAAATGGGGTAGCTACCCTTTTACAATAAAAATAAATTGCACTAAATTCCTACAAACTATAAATCTAAAATTGTTTAACATTATTCTTAACTGATGTAAAAAACATTTGCAATTCGATTACTTAAGCCAAAGGGATGAAATGGGATAACCACCCTTAAAATTAAATCAAGCAATAGCGAAGCATCGCACTAGTAGAGATATAATTAACAAAAGCAAACATTCTGCATTCAACGGTTATGTTAACAAAAGGCAAAACAGAAATGTTTGTCCAAGTCGCGGTCGGTACTGTAGCTACGAGCTAAAGTTTACGATACAGCAATGAACCCTCGCAGGAGGCGTGAGGGAGGTCATTAAAGCCAAGATGATAAGAAGCGAAACCAACGTTTCCCTCCAACCTCGTCCTGCCTTGTCTTATCACTTAGAATGGAATTACTTACTCTGAACAATTCTTTATCTCTGCTCTTTGTCTTTATATATATACATTTACAGAATTTCGAGTCCAACAAATATTGTTAACCTGACATTATAATATGATTATATACTATTACCTGCATTGAGCAATCATGTTAACAATCAATATTTGACAGCTGTTTCACCTATCTATCAGGCATCATCAGAACATAAAAACACTAATTAGAACATTGTTGCAAAGCGTACTTTTTAGCAAGTTGACTGCCACGCTGTTTAAGCGTAACTTGACCCTGGGGTCACGAATTTTTTTAACTAAAATCTTGTATTTCTGATATATTTTACTTAAAATAACATAGCTAAATAATTTGTTGACAGATTTTTCTCAAAAATATTTTTTTTTAGAGTGAGTATCAATTTCGTACTCGTGGCCTTGTGGCCGAAGCATTAAACTCAATCATGGAGTTTACAAGGTTTAATTTTAAGACAGCTTAATGCAGAAAATATGACCTGCACTATTATTTTGTTGTACATTGTGATGTTTACCCTTGTTAGGTCTTAAGGTAGGATGTACAAAAGTTGTAAATTACAAGTAAAATGGCAATTTATTAAAGTACTAGTGTTGGTACCTGCGACTTCTTTCACAGATGTGATTAAATACATAAAAAGGACTATCGGGTAAATAATGTGCCTTTATCTTTAAACGCAATTTAAAAAAAAAAAAAAAAAAACGAGTTCCGTGGAAAAAAAAGACATTGACTTTCGCCCAAACGGATCTCCGCATCCCATTCAACCCTTCGTACATTATTGGTTATAAACCATCAACATTCCGTTTTCCGCCAGTTTGTTACTCATAACTCCCGAACGAACATAAAAATTACAAATCAGGTTTTGAGGTGTAATTTATAATATTATTGCATACTGTTTTGCTACATATTTAGTAGTTAAGCCAGCGTATACAATAAATTAAAACACAGACGATCTTGTTAAAGTGTTGAGCTTTTAATCCAAATAGTTGTTTTATTTTATCACCACTACTAAGACTGCTTGCTTCAAATATAAATAAAAGGGATGCCAACTTAAACATCTATAAATCAAAAAATTCTCATTGTATGGTAAAAAATAGTTAAATTTTACTTTTTTTATACAGATATATATAAGTTTCATGTGTTAAATATAAAAGGTTGCTTCAAAAATGTACTTTTTATGTAAATGGTTTGTTTGACGACCTAAGTACCATATTGGTACTCATGGTAGTCAACTTGTTAAAAAAAACCCATAACCTTAGGAACCCAGACGCATTCTTTACCAAATCCAACTTTGCGGAACATTTAGTAAACTGCGATCACGCGTACACTGACAGACACAAAAACGGAAATCCTGCATTTCTTCAACAACAATATAATTTGATCACGCAGCTCAACCGCTGACGTAAGTTTGGCGAATTTCCAAAATGAATTTGATATGTTTTAAGGGTTTTTACCGACAAGTTAGGAAATTGGCCTACTCACTAAGGCGCTGAATAGCTGACTGTGTGTACAGGTAGGGCTAGTGCTATACCCCATGATGCTAGCCACTAAAACCTTCGGTTGTCCGCCCAATCGTCCAAGTGAGCATGTGGGTAACGGGTGGCACCCTCGGTACCGATACGGGCTAAGATAAGCACGAAAGTGCTGCCTGCCGGTCACTCGTTCTCCGGGGCTTGGGAAACCTTGCCATCGACAAGGACCTGCGGAGAATGTCTAATCCAGGAGATCTGAAAGCCAATAGGATTTCACGGGGTGGTCCGGTGGACCCAAAGAATACCTCCGAATCCGTATTTTGGAATGGCTGTAGTTTTTGATAGTTGTTAGTGGCAACATAGAGACCTCTAGTTGGCGCCATTTGGTTTATTTTTTGTGCCCTTTAAAATGAAGGGTCACATGATGTCGGTTTGCATTTGAAAATTTGAATTGCCCCCTTTACCCCCCTTTAGAATATGGGGGCGAAATGTTTAACCACCCACAAATATAAACGAAATGTTATAATAGGTACGGTCGAGGTGTCACATTGATATCCCAGGCCGTTTAAATTATATCCAGGTGTGCCAGGACATAAAACTCACCCTGCATATATAGTTGTGTGTTCCTGTAACTAGTGTATTCCATAATTACAAAGTATATTTGCTCGATCAGTAGCTACGTTTAGATATCTCGTATGAACATGCGATTAGGATGGAAGCGTAAAGGAAGGATGCGTGTTTTTAAATTCACTTCACATAAGTTCTGTGTTTCTTTTTCACTTGTGTCTGGTTGCGAGTTAATCAATATATAAGGAAACGTACGGAATATTTTACAGCCTCTCCACTTTTGCCGGAAAAGAAACCCCTCGGAGGCGAAGCGAGGGCAGAATATGAAACGTCAGTAATGAGCTCTGTTGTGAGGAATTTGTCAATGCGAGACCTCCGGCGACTATTGAATACAGTGTTATTAAAATATTTATAGACATTTTGTTTTCAATAGAGAGCGCTAATTGAATAAAATTGTGGGATTTTATAGTTTTAATAAAACATACCGGAAGGAATGAACGTTTTCAAATTTGTATGTGGGAATACATATTTAATACAGGTTAGGGGCATATTACACTGATCTTTGAAGAAATCTTTGACAAAGATTTGTCAATGAATACATATCACACCTGTCCAATTTCTTTGATCAACTTTGATATTAAATTAGATATATTTTGGGGTTATGTTTCGGTTTATTCTAATATTTTTATTATTTTATTATCTATTATTACAAAATTACAGTTGAAAGATCGTAATTCATATAATAACGGGTTAAGATTTCAAAAACTAATCTTAAAAAAACTTGTAAATACACTTTTACGATAAAGTAAACATAATGAAAGTTTCTTTAATGTTTTACAAAAAATATAAACTTAGGCTATACTGCCAACCTCAATATTGCAGGCTGCAAAACATTATTTGTAATTTCTTCTGAAGATTTTTGCCTTACATCGCGATTTCTATATTCATTCGTGTGAATGTTCCACGAACAATATTCTTTTTCATAATGTATAATTTAAGTTAGCATTCAACACTCCATGTAAATTTTGCCATCGTATTAAAAATATAAAAGTAAAGGAACAGAAAGAATATATTGGAAACAGAAAAAACGTATATTATTTTGAGGTTAGGAGGAGGTTACCTAAAAAATGCCTACTATAATAATTTAGTACTTTATTCTTATTCTTTAAAAAAAATCTTTGTCAAAGTTTACAACATGTCAAAGATTCATCAAAGGTTGATGAACAAATTATTTCGTCAATGAATCTTCAAATTTCTTTGATGTCAAATCTTTGATCAAAGAATTCGACGTTTATCTGATAGTGTAATATGTACCTTACATTGCATCAAATACAGGTTTTAGTTTTCGTTATTAATATCATTTGGAATACAATTTAAACAAATCTAGTAAATAGAGCCTTCTTAATTCATTATAAAATTAAAAAAATGTGTGCTTTAGACCACACCGGAGAAGTGTAAACTATTTTAACACAACTTACGAAATGAGGAAGCACAGTGTCCATTTTAGAAGTACTACCAATTAAACTATTTTAACACAACTTACGAAATGAGGAAACGCAATGAATATTTCAGAGGTAATACCAAGTAAACTATTTTAACACAACTTACAAAATGAGGAAGCACAAAGTCCATTTCAGAGGTAATGCCAAGTAAACTATATACTCTACTATAAACACATGTGTGTACTATATTAAGTGTCTTAAAAGTCACCCCCCCCCCCTTATTATTTTGTTTATTAATGGAGATATTCAGATTTGCTTTGAGGATTGTTAACATGACCAAAAATGGAGATTTTTTGATATATCGTAAATTTCAACCCCTCCCCCAAAAATGGGGTATTTTGGGGGTTAGTCGAAAATTTTAAATGAGAACCACTATTGAGTGAAACTTCATTTTGAAGGCCTTGATAAATGAAGACCGGCGGTCTGTATGTTGACTCTATCCAAAAATAATGGCCAATCAAAGTTATAATTTTCCCCCATTTAAAGAACATTAAATGTTAAATATGATACATGTGTTATTTTTTACAAGGGTTTAACCAGCGGGTCACTCAATCTAAGTTATAAAACATAGTAACTAGTATAAAACAGTAAAGCTAAGTCCTCTGGAATTCCCAGGTACTGGACTTTTTTACTATTAGGAGTCGACAAACATGCACAGTTATGAATTACAAAGCATTTGCAAGATTGTATCAACCCAAATTCCCACAATGCGGTAAAACATCTATTCTATTTGATTTGCTTATTTTTATATTTAAGTTTAAACAAGATTATAAAATTGTATGTTAATAATTTATTTTGTTTGCCGCCATTCCGTCAATACATACCAACAAGTCGAAAATTTCCAATGTTAAAAATCCAGACCAGGGAAGCAGGTATAAAAGTGTGTTTGCTCCATCGGCCACTAGGATATTCAAGTGAGAGTCGGACCTCTCTGTCTCTCCTCCTCTTTCCATCCTTGTCCTGCACTCGGTCTTCAAAACTCGCCCTGAGAGCTCCTAGCGACTGATGGCGCAAACACACTTTTATACCTACTTTCCCATTTAAACTGTTCGTCTTATTGATAAGTAGTCATTGATTCCGACTACTGTTGTATTGTAAAATGAGGGCGTTTTCGGCTATCCAGGCATTCTCACTTTATTGGAGAACATCCTCAGTTGACATTGAACACTTAAACCTAACAAAAACACGTTCACAAACATTTAAATAAACTATTACACGAAAACACACATTTAATAAAACTATGTCTGGTGGTTAAATGTTCCATGGCAACGAAGGGTGTTCTCCAATAACTTCAAAATGGCTGAATAGCCGAAACAGCCGTTGTTTTTTTTAATACGACAAGTGACTACTGACTACGGCAAGTTGTTAACATTATATTAATTGTATGTTAAGTTTATGGTTCTATGTATTTATTGTAAGTATATCGATGACAAATTTATAGATCTAGCAAGGATTGAAATACTCGTCCATTAAGAATGACATATACAAACAACACATTAATCACTAAACCTCTCGCTTTAATACTTGAAACATAATTTTTCTCCTGTTGTTAGTGATATTAAAATTTTCTCCGCTTTATGGGCTGCTTCAACGTACTGTATAATATCAGTAAATCAAAAGTGAGTTGCACAATTTAAATTAAGCTCAAGAAGTATTATCTGAGTTCAGTTTATTGTGTTATAAAAAGTTTGCTTCTTGACTTTATACACCATAAATTACTAGAACAGTCAGTCTTATGGTGGAAATAATAACAATGTTGAAGGCAGGTAAAAATTATGATTTATATTAAATCATATTAAACAATTATTTAATGAAAGTAAGATGACGCGGCGGCATTAATTGTAAATGTTATATTTTACAGGCATTTGTACATTCAATTTACTTCAGTCATTTCACAGTACAACATTGCATAGACACGTCATTCACATTACACATTAATATAAAATCCAACAACAATGACACATTCGTTATCAACTCCTATAAAAGCAAGTGTACGTCCGTACGTACGTGAGTAACAATATAATGTAACAGCTGATTTCACCCTTCATCTGTAGGCCCAATACTTAAACAAACCCTAGCATAGATTACACTTTGGGATTAAGTTTACAACTTCAATCAATTTGTAAGCCTTGTGAAGTTGATTTTCTTTAAATATGAGTTAAAGTACTAATGTAGCCTATAATATGTTATAAGATTTGCTTTGAGGTTATAAAATGAATATAACCTTTTATTATCAATATATCCATTAAATCCATTATGCTCCACAGTAATTGCTTGTGGAGGAACAGAGCATTTACACTTCCCAGAAGGAAAACCCTAACGTACTCCTGAATGACAAATTGCGCTTTGCAGCTAACCCCATCTATGAAGTAATCTCTAATCTCTAAACAAAAAAATACAGCTGACCATTACTAATTCACAAGCAATTTTTTCTTCAGTTCCCGTTCGGAAGCACAGTAACTATGCCGTGGCCACGCAAATATTTATTTCATGAAACATTTGACGAGGAGTTATCCGATAAAACTTTGTATTTTTGTGTCGTGTTATCGCGTGTGTTCAGTGTTATTGTGTTTTGTTTTATTTAAGTGTTGAGTCCTACACCTGACGAAGCCGGCTGTGAACGGCGAAACAGCGCTGTAGTGTAACTACAAAAATATTAAGAATTGCTCCGACTACTGTATAAGGTAAACTATATATTGTATATATATCAGCAATTCGTAAAAGCGAATAAACTTTATAAACCTTCACGGTATTATAAAGAACATAATACTCCCAAATATCGTTGTGGGGCATATCATTTGAATGCTTACTTGATTCTAAACCCAAAAAGAATAGTAATTAGTTTTTTTTTTAAATAGTACAGCAAAATGGGACAAAATCGGAAAACAAGATTTCGTTGTTTTTTGGCCGCCATTTTTAATCTGTTAAAGATACGGATGTGCGAATTTCACCGTTGGTTTTATCTTGAAATTCTACATCGAAATGATGTATCACATGACCACCTTCCTATTTAAAACAAAGTTACATTGAAAATGGCGGATCGAAGATGGCGGATAATTTTTTTGAAATCTTGATAAAATAGTATTTTTACATAGAGTAGTTTCCTCAATTACATCTACCTTCAAATTGTATTTATATACGAAATAATAAACCAGTGCGGGACCTTTTGTACATCCTGTATATATATATAATTTCTAATGACACCCCAAAACATGTTCTGGGGACCATGATCGGTGCTCATTTACTTCTCCCGACCTTAAGTCTCAACATAAAGGTCACTGCAATAGCTCATATTTCCTATGAAAATTCGGTCTTCGTTCGTCTTAAAAGGGTTGGTTTCGTTATCCAGTTATTTGGCCCACTTTAACACTGCCTCCAGTAGTTAGTTTATAAATGTTTCCAAATTAAACAAACCGCGAAGTTTCGTACGGTGTTTGTTATCTTTAGCCTAGAGGGTTTAATCTTGTTGGATCAAGTGTTTAAGATAAGAGAAGGCGCTCCGCATTAAAACGCCTCGGCCATGAATTACGTGATTGTTTTTAGAACGAGGGTCGGCAGAGTATAATTTTAACCATTCAAGTTTTGTTATAATATCCACATTAACATACTACGATACCGACCTTTATGTTGTACCAGCTTACATGTACGACTCAAATTTTCTGGGTTTGTGTGTGCAGATTTAACTTAATTTACTTAAATAAAATTTTCCTAAAGACGTTCACTGCTACGCAAATTTCGTATTTCCTATGCTAGGAGCTGACATTTTATCCACGGATACTAGAATACACGGTAGGGGTCACGCGCAGGTCCCTGCCGCCCGGCTCGGAGACGTGACGTCACCATGGACCCACCGCCTCGCCGCACTGTATACAGACTCCACAGTCCACAATGTCATTCGCTATTCGAACACTAAAACGCGTAACCTGCAGCCTTCAATTTCGTTATATATTTTTAATACTTAGGGACGAAAGTATAATTTTGCAGGCCAGTACGATTTTATATCGGTATATACATTTATTAATATTAAAAGTGCCCTAACCATGGCGTTACTCTTAAGTTTTGTGTAATAATCACTAAAGTTTGATGAATTCCCGTGTGCACAAATTTTAAACAATTTTTTTATTCAATGCAAAGTTTGATCATGTTTGACCTAAACCGTAACATTTATAAAGATGTAATTCGTTTATACTTATCACTGAGTATAAGTTGACCATTTATTTATTTCAGAAACAATTTATATATTTTTTTATTTTAACAAGCCATTCGTCCATGAGAGCTCGTATCAGCTCCAACCACCTTCATCAGTCTTCCCCACTAGATATTTTTTTAAATATATTTTACATGTAATTGTTTCTGAAATAAATGTTTTACCAGTCTCAGTCTCCAACCAACACCTTGTAAAACCAAGGTAATATTTCGAAGGAAATTTAACAATAAAACTAGTTGAATATTATGATCGCAGATCTGTCATGGTTAAATAATATTAAGAGCAATGTAGATATCATTTTCTGAAAAGGTTTGTTTATATACCAATAATAGTTTCTTATCATCAAATTAATTATTAAAATTGTGGAAAATATTTTGTAAATTAATTAATAATACAAGAAATAAAATATTGTTTTACATGAGTAAGTACAATGCATATAACCAATTCACTCGTATATATAATCAATTTATGTATATGTTTATATCATCTAAATTGATATCTTCAGACTTTTGTTAGTTGTAGAAGAATGCCCAGAAATGAATAATTATAATATTTAAAGATCATCATAAAAAAAAAACTAATACTAACTAAGGGAAACTGAGTTAATTGGTCTGAAATTGTATTGTAAACGTACGGAGGACACATTTGGTAATTGTTTTCAATTGATAGTTTGAATCAATACTGCAAGAACTCTCTACACACCAGATGCACATCTTCTTTATCCAAACATTAGTAAAATATTACATTTAGTGAGCTTCAAATATCAATGAACATTATATTGTAATATTTTTTATTTGAACTTATTTATTATGTATTTTATAGTTCTAGTTTCACTTTTTTCCCCCACTACTTAACTCTTTGTTTAGCTAGGCAAAAGAAAGTTTGGTTAGTTTTTTAACATCTACAACCTAATTCTTACAATCTTCTGATTATATAATTCTTTATAGTAAGAAAATATTATAAACTATAAAATTTCAAAAATTTTAATATACGGAACGTTTTTTGTAAAATCACAAATGTAAATTTCAAGCAGATAACAATTATTATATTATATGAATACGTTAATATTTAAAGTTAATTGTTCAATTAAAGTGTAATAATTATTAACATAGTTTATCTTAAACCTCAAATAATATATGTTCTCAATCGATAAGTAAATCATTAATTATTTACTTTTCATAAGTGTCTGGCAAACGTTTTTCAGGATAGTTATCACTATATGGCGATCAAAAATAAATCTAAATTATTACAATATTCAACTTACTCTACAAAATGGAAAAAACCTATTATTTTGTCTATCTATGTATGTCATTCAATTTGAACACGTTCCAGACACAAATGAGTTGGTCTTATTTAGTTCCATTAAATAATAGTTTCAAACTTGTACTTGTTATTGTACCTGATACATTTTATTTTAACTCAATCTCCATATGTAAGGTACGCATTTATTTTTAAATTCTTACTGTAATACACAACGAATTTGGACATTAATTTCCTACTCACCTCTGCCTATTAATAGAGGGGATGGAGTGTTTTTTGTTTTAAACAGTACGTTATTCTCCACAGAGCAATAATTTATATGTGCCATTTAACCTTTTAAAATCAGCTATAAAAATATAGGTGGCAATTTAAATAAAGAAACACTACGAAGTCATAGCTTTCGTAGTTAAATTATTGATACAAACTTTTTATATATTTAAAATATAGGCTATATAAAAAAAACTGGAAACGAAAGAAACTTTTAACAATGTAAATCATGTAATTTCGTAATAGTCAAAGTCCAAATTTACTTGAATCTAATAAGTTGTTTAGAGTCAAACCATTCTAATAAAAATTGTAATTGCAACGAATTTTAAACAAACAACAGAAGTAAATATCGCATCAAAACAAACTAGTAAGTTTAGACGTTTTAATGAAAATTAAATAGAAGGTATTAATATTAACACGGTCGCAGTAGAAGTTAATGCTTTTACAATTTCCCTAAATAAAATATATATAATTTATAAATACAAAAACAGGACTCATTAATTACTTATTCAAATCACATGACTTGTATAAATGGTTTAGGCAATATAAACAAAAATATAGCTTATACATATTATATTTAAAAAAAAGTAAGCTACACTCCATCACAAAATTATCCCGATTATAAAGACAGTTTAGTTATCTATTTAATATAAGTATACGGGCGGCAGGCAGCGTGCCGGGAGGGTGGGTTCAGAGTGACGTCGCTGGCACGTGAGTCTACTGCGCATCCTACTCATGACCCCTACCGTGTATTCTAGTATCCGTGCTTTTATCTATATATATAAAAGCCAAAACCCACTGACTCACTCATCACGATTTCTCAAAAACTACCGAACGGATTGGAATGACATTTTTTATGTAGATTCCTCTAGGGCCCTATGCCCTAAGTTTGGTATCAAATTAAAGGTCTTAGTTAGTAGAACACATTGCCGCAAACCGGACTTCGAAAGGTCCACTCTAACCAAAATGGCGGCCCTAAACGTGTTGAAATAAATTGACATAAAGTTGTTATTTCTCGAAAAGGAAGAATTTTTAGAAAAAATTTCGAGAGACAAAAGATGTTTATTTCAAAGTGCTTTTCCTAAACAAAGTGCTCGCAAATCGATTTCGTAAATTTTATTTTTACTCCTTCATCTTAGAAAATACCAAACTCGACCTATGCTGCTATTTAAGAATTTTGTCTGACTCCTCGTGGGCCGTCCCCCTTAAGGGATAAAAAAGTGATAATACCTTAAAAGAGTAGACATTTATGGCTATTATTGATATACCAAGTCTCATTACTTAATCTATAACGGTAAAAAATATATTACACCGTTCCGGGACTTTTCAATCACACTGTATATCTTGTATTGACTGAAACAATCAATAGGCCAGTCGGTAGGGGTCATTTTAGACCAAAAGTTCCGGTAATTTACAATACGGCTGATTTTTTTATAAGTACATTAAAATGTGTAGTTTAACATAAATTTTTTTACCAGTCTATCGATTTCTCAAAGTAAAAAAAAAAATCGATTCAATTTTTTTTCGATTATCCTTAATATTTCGAGCTGGGATGAAGATAGAGAAAAATAAAAAATACCACCGTATAGGAGAGGTATTTTTCAATAAAAAAGGTCATATGTATTTATTTCATCCGAGCAATGGTTTGTCTGGAAAAAATTCGATAATGCAGGTATGTATTTTGCAGCAGGGGAAATCACTAAAAGGGGGAAATCTCATTCATATATGAAGCGTTGGCTCATTCTAAATTGGTTGAATTTTAATATATCGAATTGAAACTTGACATAGGAGTTAAAATATATATTTTAAACATTTATGCTTAGTCTCAGCTTGTTATCTTGAAAATTACCCTATCTAGAGCCACTTGACTTATCAATGGGTTTCTCGATTTTAGGAGTACCGGACCCACCATTCAACACAAACCATTGCTCGGATGAAATAAATACATATGACCTTTTTTATTGATAAATACCTCCCC
Organism: Philaenus spumarius; assembly: GCA_018207615.1. Taxonomy (NCBI): domain Eukaryota; kingdom Metazoa; phylum Arthropoda; class Insecta; order Hemiptera; family Aphrophoridae; genus Philaenus; species Philaenus spumarius. The sequence continues at coordinate 25,421 of JAGFPH010006879.1, forward strand.
TACACGGTGGTATTTTTTATTTTTCTCTATCTTCACCCCAGTTCGAAATATTAAGGATAATCGACAAAAAATATTAATCGATTTTTTTTTTACTTTGGGAAATCGATAGACTGGTAAACTAGTTTTATATTAATCTACATACTTTAAGGTACTTATAAAAAAAAAATTAAATAGTGTGCTTAAGACCACACGTTGGAAGTGATAACTTCTATGACCAATTTATATTTTTTTGTCCGTACTAATATTAGAGGAGGAGGAATAAGGATAAAATAATTTAAAACATTAATGACTTTGCTGACTTTGGTATTTAATATACATATAACACAAATATCATATATATATATATATAGATACATACTATATCTCGAGCGGTGACGGTCGCGAGTTTGATGCTTTTTCCTCTCCCAATAAGAAGTGCTATGTAGTATATTCGCGTTGCGTACATACATATATATATATATATATATATATATATATATAATACATACTATATCTCGAGTGGTAACGGTCGCGAATTCAATGCTTTTTCCCCAAGCAAAAAGTGCCCAACGCCGCTAAAGAAGTTTTCACTTCAAAAATCATCCGTATTGCAAATTACTGGTAGTTGTAACCTACACCGACTAGGCTACAAAGTTTAAAGCAAAAACATTCAGACATTATAGTGACAATTTAAATATTAATGTAGCCAATGTATTGTAACCTACAATTAATTTGTATAGGTTACAAATTAAATTTAAATTGGTGTCCTTAAAAATTTTTTAAATACAATTTTAAGTCTCGTACTTTTTGTTTGTAATTATTCACTCAGCCGATTTAAACGAAACTTAATCACCCCCAATTAAATCCTAAACAGTTGCAGAGCCTTGGACCCAAACTTTTGCAAGTTAATTATTCAAGTTCATTTTAACTTTATAATCCTTTACGACAGCTGAAACAAAAAACTCGCTGCAAATTAATTAAATTTCGTTATCTACGGTCTTGGGAGTAATTAAAGATGGAACTAATATCGAAGCAATCAATCTTGGAAAGTTGATTTAGTTTTCGGATTACGACAAAATGATGTAAAAATTAAGAGTTTTTCTGAAAAAAGGGCATTTTTAAATTAATTAAGCTCTCAGATTAAAATGATTTTTTAAATTTCACTAAACTTATTTCATACTAGAGGCACTTTCCCTGCGATAAGATATGGTGATGCCAATGCAAACTACAAATTTTTTATAAATATTTACAGTTATTTATTTTTTTAGTTTCATGATTTTGGTATCCAAGTCACTTTATAAAATGAAATAAATACAGGAAATTAGAATAATATTTTACCTGACTGTTAGTCCGTCTTGTGACTTCTTGAGTTGTCCTACTTACGACGCGTTTCGAGACCGTAATCTCATTATCAAGTATAAAATATATTCATCACTGTTCAGGTCGTCATATACATACACACAAACACACACACATTACAAACACAAAGTACACAACACATAATTTATACTGCGATACGGATTGAGCCGGTTGGTGTACACCATCTTATCGTCTATGATACACTAAACTAAACTACTGTAAATAAAGCAGCCTACTTTGTATGGTTATTATTGACCGGTTCTATCTTGATAACCGAGGGCTGTATCATACAAGTCATTGGATTGAAATGACAGCTGATCACGTAATACGTTATCTGGGTTATGTCTGAATTCCCTGTACATTTCGAATTCTTTGATGGCGTTCAGTAGTCTCCCCTTTACGCAATAATGAAGAGGTGTCAAGTTGGTGTCGAAATTTGTGTAGTTGTGGTTATAGTCTATCAGATGTTGAGCGTAATTTGACTTCATTTTACGTATGTTATTGTGCGGCAGATGTTCTTTAAAGCGTTTTTTAAACGCTCTGCCTGTCTGTCCAATATAAAAGCGGTCACAGTCATTATAGTTTATTTTATATACACCTGACTTCCTTTCGGTTGGTATCAACTGTTCATGTCGCAAAAATTTTTGAACGTTGTTGTTAGTTTTTAACGTCATAGGAACAATGTTAGAATATTCGACCGAGACAAATTTATTAAATTCCTTGTTCTTACGAGGGGTGGATTTCTTTCTCATATGTTTATGTAATAATTTGTCTATCATTGAACTATGGTAGCCGTTCTTTTGTGCTATATATTTTATGGTGTTTAGTTCATCATGAAAGTCCTGTTTATTTAACGGAATGGGGAGAAGGCGGTGGATGAAGCTGTTGTATGCAGACATTTTTTGGGAGATGGGATGGTGAGATTGTGCGTGTATGGTTGTGTCAGTGGTTGTAGGTTTCTTTACAGTTACCTAGTTATTTTCATTTAAAATGTTTAAACGTCCGCCATTTTGTAACGGATTAGGGAAACAAATTATTTCAGTTCAAACCTGGCCTTTCATTGGGTACCGTGCAAAATTTCAACTCAATCTGTTTAGCCGTTCTATAGATGTAAATTATTCGGCGAAAACAAAATGGCGGAGAGCGTGTAAAAGAAGTGTTTTCGGAGGTTTTTTGTTTATTTCGTCCCTTATGGCAGGGCTCCCTCCCCTCCTTTTCTGAAATATCTCCAAGCATTAATAGTCGCACAGAATGCAACACTGATTTTATCTCTATGTATTCAATTTATCATCAGGGTTATAATAACATTAAATAAAAAAGACAAAGCTATTTCTTAAAATTACCCCTTTACCTTCGCCATACATATTTGCAATATCAAAGTAAGACAGTATGATGGGCCGTAAAACGTATTTCATTATACCTATAACACTGTTTATGAAACTTCAGTAAGTACATCTTCATCGTATATCAAGGGTTTAAACAAGAATAAACTCTTGTGCTTCCGTCTTCGTGCTGAATGGCACTATAACAACTTTTAATATATATAAAATATGTAGTATTTTTGTATTACTTTACATATTTACTAGCAAATTTCCATAAGGAAAATGTGCTATTGCAGTGGCCCTTATGGTAAGACCCAAGGTCGGGAGTAGCAAATGAGCACAGATTATGGTCCCCAGAACACGTCATTAAAAATCATATATATGTATGTATATACGCGTTCGCACTCTAGCGACCACATTTTAAGTCCGATTTGGTTCAAATTTGGTACACACGTTGGTTGTCTACGTCACTCGGACGAGTTCGTTAGCCAAAAAAATTCAACAACCGGAAGCACGTTTTTTGACCGGAAGTAACTATTTTTTTAGATTTTTCCTACGAGAATGAATTTGTTTTTGAGTTTTTTCTACACAAATAAATGTAGGATGTTATTCTGCACATTTTGTTTTTTTACGCGACTTTACAGCTCGCTTGGTTCCCCCAAAATCCATCGAAACGTAAAATACCATAGAAGTACCCGGTTCAAAGCCATGTGGTGGATTCTACCGTGGGGTTGGCGGGGGGAAGCACGCAATGCTTTGTGTATTGAAGATACGCCCAATATCCGGAATAGCGTGCGAAGCACTCAATGATCTGTGTATTGAAGGTACTCCCAAGATGGGGGTTGGCGTGCGAAGCACGCAATGCATTGTGTATTGAAGATACTTCCAATATGCGGAATGGCATGCGAACCATTTTGCAGCTATTCAGCACCGTCGTGAATAGAACTATTTCCGAAATTGTTGGTTGAAACCCTAAAACATAGGCCTATAAACTTAATTTTGGAAATTTGCTCAACTCACATTAGCGGTTCAGCTGCGTGGTCGAATTATTTATTTCGTTAATATAAACAGAAAAATAATGTTATTCTACTTTTATGTGCTTCTCCGACACGATTCCCCCCCCCCCTTCCGGATACCTCAGCGGTGACCCGACCATGGTTCTCTCTTTTTGGGTTGAGCCGTCGGTTCTCGTGCAGACGAACAAATTGTCGCTCAACAAGGAAATCAACAAACAAAGGAAATCGCACAAATTGTCTAACGTTTCGCGAAGACTGTCAACACTTCGCTTCTTCAGAGACCGATATTTATTAATATTATGTGATCTGCAATGGGCGAAGACCTGCTAGACGCTTACTACTCTGTAATGTTGCTGACAAACCTCGTGTCTTATCAGTTTTGCAATCATTGTGTTCCTGAAGCGTTGGGAGAGGGGGGTTTATTAACATGTCATTATGAATTTTTCCTTATATTTCTTTTTTTAATAAATGGATATTAGCTGACCCGTGCGAAGCATTCGCATTCTAACTTACATAAATCCCACTTAATTAAAGTACACACCATATATTTAGTATCGTATAGTGCGTATATTAATTAAAAATAGAAATGTAGTGGCGTAACAGCAGCTCTCCAGCTGGGTATTGTTATCATCAGTGTTGCCAACGTCAGGAAAATATCCCTACAATTTACTATCTTAAACATCACTGTTACTTTCGGATTCTTTTTATTTCTTTTTTTTTCGTGTAATTGTATTTTGTATATTTTTCCGGTGTAGCGGTTAAGGAAAGTTTTAAAATGATGCCTCATTCATGTAATTTGATGATGTATTAAGGAAGTTATGGCGTACCGACAAAAAAATGGCCTTGAGAAATAATATATGTGATAGGGGAATGAAACACTGGGTTGTGAAAAGCAATTAGTATCAATCGCCGTATGTTTGTTTTAGTATTTAATACAGATGATTGGCGAGCTGTTATATTATAATGTTACTCACGTACGTATTATCGTACACTCGCTTTTATAAGAGTTGATAGCATTTATTTTAAAGCGCAAATATAGTGAAAGTTCACTCCCAGCCTTATGTCAAATAAAACAGCTGTTCGTATCAAGAGCTTAGCACAAACACGTTTGTTTACATTCATTTCCATAGCTACTAACTTAGCAAAAAAAGTGTATTATTCTTCACAACCAATAGCTTTATTAGGTAAGATTAACAAATTAAAAGCAAATACTGTAGAAACAAAAATCATCAGAAAATGCTTACTATATTTTAATTCAATTCAAACATCGTGTGTTGATAAGGTATTAATCCGAACAGCTGTTTTATCCGATGTAGGGCTGGGAGTAAAACTAAGAATTTCCAATATTTTTATTACGATTTAAAATGAAAATAATTTCTATGCGTGTGTCTTATAACCCTATAAGAATTTGCCTTTATATTTTCGTATTTTTATATTAAGTGGTTTTTGCTTCACGTTGATTCTATGTCAGTCAGTTATTTAGCCAGGACAAAGGCGCGTATTATATAGAGAGACTTTAGGTATCTTATGTGTCCATGCTTCTTTACATTTCTTCAGACATAGTTCACGTTCCGTATTTTTCTTCTGTTCTTGAATTTTATCTTTACCTAACCTTTTACCATAGTCATTCTCAGCTGGCAAAGCTACATTTAAATCTGTATATTTCGTTTAAAGACGACTTGTCTACAATATTAGGTCCAGATATCGGAGCGAATCCCGCCACTTGGCCTCGCCCTGGTGCGATGGGCCGGGGGTGTGGGGAAAGGGCGTACGGTAAGTGGAGAACAAAAAACATTTTACCACACCGCTTCCTAATGTGACGCATCCTTTACCTCACCCTTAACACGTTCACTGCTACGCAAATTTCGTATTTCCTATGCTAGGAGCTGACCTTTTATTTTTTATATTTATAGCCTAAATAAGTAGAAATGTTTTTATTTTTGAACCTTTCTACCTAATAAATCACTAATATTTTAAAGCGGACGCACATGTGAGTCCATAGCACATAGGCTTAAAATGTTCTGTGTATTGAAAATACTCCCAATACGGGGGTTGGCGTACGAACACGCAATGCACTGTGTATTGAAAATACTTACAATACGGGGGTTGACGTGCGAAGCACGCAATGCATTGTGTATTGAAAATACTCCCAATGCGTTGATTGGCGTGCGAAGCACGCAATGCACTGTGTATTGAAAATACTCCCAATACGTGGGTTGGCGTGCAAAGCATGCAATGCATTTTGTATTGAAAATACTCCCAATACGGTGGTTGGAGTGAGAATAACGCAATGCATTTTGTAATTAAAATACTCCCAATATGTGTGTTGGCGTGCGAAGTACGCAATGCACTGCGTATTGAAAATAGCCCAAACACGGGGGTTGGAGTGCGAAGCACGCAATGCATTTTGTATTTAAAATACTCCCAATGCGGAAATTGGCATGCGAAGCACGCAATGCACTGTGTATTGAAAATTCCCCCTAATACGGGGGTTGGCGTGCGAATCACGCAATGAACTGTGTATTGAAAATTCCCCCTAATACGAGGGTTGGGGTGCGAATCACGCAATGAACTGTATATTGAAAATACTTCCAACACGGGAGTTGGCGTGTGAAGCACGCAATGCACTGTGTATTGAAAATACTCCCAACACGTGGGTTGGCGTGCGAAGCAAGCAATGCCCCGTGTATTGAAAATACCCCAACATGGGGGTTGGCGTGCGAAGCACGCAATGCACTGTGTATTGAAAATACTCCCAATATGGGGTTGTCGTGTGAAGCACGCAATGAACTGTGTATTGAAAATACTCCTAATACGGGGGTTGGCGTGCGAAGTACGCAATTCATGGTGTATTGAAAATACTCACAATACGGGGATTGGCGTGCGAATCACGTAATGCACTTTGTATTGAAAATACTCCCGACACGGGGGTTGGCGTGCGAAGTACGCAATGCACTGTGTATTGAAAATACTTCCAACACGGGGGTTGGCGTGTGAAGCACGCAATGCACTGTGTATTGAAAATACTCCCAACACGTGGGTTGGCGTGCGAAGCAAGCAATGCCCCGTGTATTGAAAATACCCCCAACATGGGGGTTGGCGTGCGAAGCACGCAATGCACTGTGTATTGAAAATACTCCCAATACGGGGGTTGGCTTGCAATGTACTGTCCGTCAGCCGCTACTCATAGTGTTCAGTGTCAAGCTCAGATGAGCGTCCTTAGCAGTGAACGTGGTTAAACTGAGATGTACCTTGTGCTGATGTTTTTAGTCAGGTTAGTAGCGGTTTGCTCAAGTACCAGCATTCGCGCCGGTATCTGTAGTTGTGGCGCATACATTGTTATAATATTGTGTGAGATTATTGCTTTCCAGGATACATCGCGATTCCTTGATTTTCATTTCTTGACTGTGTTGTCTATCTACTTTGGAATATTCAATAAATATGGCAGCACCATAAATACTTTTGCTTCTTTCTCTTCTTCTTAGATAACGGCAAATTAAGTAATCTGTGATTGACACAATTAAAAGTAGCTCTTTTATTCATGCAATTAGTTTGGGTTATTTCTATAATTGAATAACATTTTTGGGAAACTGATATATTATATCAGTTTGATTATTTCTAGGATATTTTGATGATTTATAACTATTTGTAAAGGTATTTTTTCGCAGTTTTGCTAAAAGTTTTGTCCACACTCGTTTTGCTTGCCTATTTATGTTTAAAACTATTTTACAACTTCAAATAACAACAAAATAATGAAGATAAAGGAAACTGAACACATAACTGGCGAAACAAATCAGCTGTGCACTAATCGCCATATTGCCTGCCGTTAAACAATTATTATAATGTAAAGTCCCTTTAAACGGGTTATACTTAAAGCTTTGTTAAAATTAATTGTCCTTGCAACAGACGGTGCTGTTAAATTGTACTTTATTTTAATGGTCTCTTTTCGTAATAAAAGATTTAATGAACGAGCATGTAACCGAGATGGATGAGTCTACGTTTTTAGAAATACACTCCTACATAAGCGAGTGTACGCCCGTTTTTTGTAAGTAACAATATACTATAACAGCTGATTTCGCCCGTCATCTGTAATACTTAAAAACAAAACCCAGCGTAGATTATACTTTGGTGTTTTATTTACAACTTATTCAATAATAATAATCATGTATTGTGAAATTGATTTTTAAAATATGGCTTATAGGACTAATGTAGTCAATAAGCTATGTATATAAAATCCAAATACCACTCACTGACTTGCTCATCACGGAATCTAAAAAAAAAAAAAACGGATTGGAATGAAATTTGGTATTTAGCTTCCTCTAGGGCCTTAGGTGCTCGCTGAGAAAGGTTTTCAAACTTTCGAAATTTTAGAGGGGGTTTTGGGAGGTCAAAGTTACTAAAAATCAATGCTCTATATCATTATTACAAGGTAATTTTCTTAATTAAATATGAAACTCGTTTTTTTACGTAATTACAATTTTCTTTTTCCATCATTGATCTCTAATTTTATTTCTTTGAGTGTACGTAATAATGATATTATTTTTTAACGTTAACCTCCAACTTAACATTTCTGTCCACTTCAATAATATCAAATATTAATTATAAATTATAATTATTTTATGTTAAAATAAAATGCTTACTTTTTTCTAGCTGGCATAATTACCTGGGAACAAGTGGTTTACTATATTACCTTAAAATAACAATATGTACATGAACGTTATTCAGGTATCAAACAACATAACTGTACTTCGGGAGTGGCAGCGCCGCACTTCCTCGCGCTCATTTAAAAAAACGATTTCATAATGATGTAATAATTTTATCACAAATCGGTGAATTGCATAGTTTATATCAATTAATTGGCTACAACTTTCCCTCTGGAAGTTTGTTAATAACCCAAAAATAAAAAAATTCCTCGCTTAGTAACTTTTCCATGTCAGTCTGTGATACTTCTCAAATATTTTCAATTATTAAAATTCGAAATACCTGTTAAGATAAAAGTTTTTTTACTGTTAGAATCCGTACTTTGTATAGATTAAGAATATCTAAATTTTATTTTACTGAAGCCTTTCCATCGAGTTACAACAGCGAGTTAACGACTGCGCGCACATTACTGAAATATTACCAGCTGATGTGTATCAGCATGGTGACGTCAGAGTGAAACTGGCTGCACAGTGCCGAGATCAAAGAAACGGTTTAGCCCTTGTTATAGAGCCCTGCTAAAAATGCTCATAAGAAATGCATGGTATAGGCCTAATATATTTATTGATATATTTTTTGGGTTAATATAAATTTAACTTTGATTTGTCTATCCAGCTTAACTTGATCGGGCCAGCTAGTGCGTTATAAGATTTGCTTTGAGGTTATAAAATAAATAAATAATTACAAACTTTTATCACCAATGTATTCATTTATACAAATTTAATTCATTTAAACTCTCAGATTTCATTTAAACTTTCGTATTTGTTTTATACTCACATTCTTGATTTAAACTCTCGGATTTTATTTTTAAACTCTTAGGCTTGATTTAAACTTCGGACTTGATTTAAACTCTCAGATTTGATTTAAACTCTCGGTCTTGATTTAAACTCTCAGACTTGATTTAAAATCTCAGACTTTATTTAAACTCTCGGAACGTCATATATTATTCTCTTCTTTTACAAATGATGGAAAACGTTCCACTTTATTGTAATAACATAATAATCATAAATAATCAGTAAGTGTTTCATATTTTTTCTACGAAACCGTATATGTTCCTAGCCTGTATATGCAGAAGAGACTACAAATCGATGACTGTCTTACTTAGGCGCTTCCAGCTGTTATCCGACTGCAGAAATAAACTGTCCTTTATCTCTGTAATTGGATTCTCAACAAACAGTGTTAAACAGGCCACAGATACATTAATTAATTTACATTTAAATAGGTTAGGACTAGATTGGATTGTCGTTGCTATTCCGCTGCACTAGTCGTACTAATGTGCCGCCAGGAGAAGTTACACTAGTGTGTGAGTGAGAGAGAGATTCTCATCTACAGCTGTGCAACCGCAAGTAAGCCCCGTGAAATATCGCAGACAGATTGATTAGATACACATCAGAAATACATCATTGAAATAACACTATTTAAAAACAACAAACTCTCCTAGACCTATGTTGAAAAAAGTTTAACTGGCAAATGTGTACAATTATAAGGACTATAAAACGGTAGACCTGATTGTTTTATTTTAATTTTTTTTTATTAATAGACATTATTCTCCATCAAAATAAAGATAAAAATATTATCTTTTAATTGATTTATATTTAACTTGCTTCCCGATCCGGCTTTGCACGGATGGACAAATCAAAGTTAAATGTATACTAACAAAAAAACAAACAAAAATATACAAAATATCAATAAATATATTACTCTATGTATTTCTTATGTGGATTTTTAGTAACTTTGACCCCCCGAACCCCCTAAAATTTCGAACTTTTTTAAAACCTTTCTCAGTGAGCACCTAGGCCCTAGATTAAGCTACCTACTAAATTTCATTCCAATCCGTTCTTTAGGTTTTGAGAAATCGTGATTTAGTAACTTTTACCCCCAAAACCACCCCTAAAATTATGAATTTTCGGAAACTCTTTCTTAGTGCGTGTCTAGAGCCTATAAAGAGTATTAGTGCCAAATTTCATGTTTGTAGGCCTCGTGGTTTTGGAGAAACTGTGATGAGTTAATGAGTCAATGGTATTTGGCTTTTATAAGTATAAATACTAGTGGATCCGCGGCAATGCTTCGCTATTTCTGGATTTAATTTTAGGGGTGGTTATCCCATTCTTTACTTTGACGTATGTAATCGAATTGCAAATGGTTTTTATATCACTTAAGGGTCTGCTCCAGTAAACGAGAAAGCAACCGGAAACGCAAGCGCTTCTCTCTATAACCCTATCTAAACAGTGCAATTTCTTGAACCATGAAACCTGAACGAATTTATGACATTGCCTCATTTCGAACCATTTCATAAATCCATCTATTGTTATTGAGTGCTGAAAAAAAAACTGAATATTCTTTATACAATTTCGGATCCGGCTTGCAAATTACTTTTCATTGTTAATTTTTTATTGTGTTAGGAAACAAATTCAAACTTTGTACTTACAAAATGTCAATTACATAACAAAAGAAAAGCATTTAAAAAAATCTAAACTGCAAAACGGATGCGTATTGTAATTGTGCTTAAACGAGACCTTGCAAACAATTTATGATGAAAAATAAACGAAATGGTTTGATATTTAACATAACTCTTATTGGATAAAAGTAAAAGATGGACGCCTCTACAGCAGACCCTTATGTATAATATTACACAAATTTTGCTTTATAGCTTGTACTACGATAGTGCAACTTATTTTTATGTTATAGGGGTACCTACCCCATTTCAATAGACAGAAGTAATTGTAACGTCCAAACACTCCTGGTAATAATATAACCTATGGATAAACTGTGAAATAGGTCGAATAGATTTTGAGTATATATAGGACAAAGAAAAAAAGAAACAAAAGTAAAATTTGTTAAGTTGTGTTTGAGCCTAAAGACAAAGTACGTGTATAAATGATTAATAAATTTTAAGGGTAATTATCCAACTCCATCCCTTTGACTTATGTAATTTAATTGCAAAAGTTTTTTTTATATCAAATTAGTTGAGTAGTTTTTCAGCATATAGAAAAAGTAAGTTTTTGGATTATTTTTTTATTTAAGGGTAGTTATTCTATTTCATTCTTTTGACTTAAGGGAGCACTCCACCTTTAACAAAATTTTCTTTACTCTTAAAGCAATTTATTTTATGTTCTATAATATGAGTGTTGGTTATAGTGACTTTTCCATACGTTAATTTTTACGGATTTAACTAGCTTCACTGTGGCAGACATAACTCAAGTTGTATTTGAGATAGCCTCAGTTTTGTTTTTTTTTTTATTTTGAAGAGGGCATTCCATTCTACAACCTGTAGTATGGATATTAAATATTTCTGTAAAAAATATGTTATTTAATTTTTTTATAAAATATTTTAGTAAAATCTTTTTTTAATCATTTCTTAAAATCTTTATTATAGGAACTAATGTATATAAATACTGCAGGTTGTAAGAGTACAATTAAATTTCCTCTTCAAAATAAAAATAAAATTATGAGGCTATCTCAAATACAACTTGAGTTGTGTCTGCCACAGTAAATGAAAACATGAGAAACAAAACTTTCGGAAAACGGCCTATAAAAAAAAACTCAGTTAGTTGGAGAATATACATGTACGCGTTTCGTTTTTATATAAAATAAACTAATTATAAGCATATTATCTATACTTATTATATATCAAATTGTTCAGAAAATCACAGAAAACAAAACTAGGTGAAATTTTTTTTTAATTTTTTGTAATTTTTATCAATATTAAGGTGGATTGGCCCCTTAAGTAATCAAATTGCAAATAGTTTTTTTATATCATTTAAAAATAATATTACAAAATAGGAAGTTAGTTTAATTTATATTTATTGTATACTGGTAGCAACCCCATTTCAATCACTCGGACTGTAGTAATGGTAACGTCTAAACACTCCTGGTAATGATATGGATAAACTGTGAAATGTTTTGTGAAATATGTAGAATAGTTTTTGAGCCTACAGGGGTTAAAGAAGATAAGAAACATTCATTTTTATATATTCAAATTTACGTAGCAAATGATTTAGAATTGAAATACTATAATGAAGAAATTAATAATAGAATAACTTTATACGTTAAACGAACATGTACGAATGTTTCCGAAGCTAAACGTAGGGGTATAAATTTGTATAAATGAATATATTGATGATAAAAGATTGTATTTATATTCATTTTATAAAAGAAAAGCAAATCGTTTAACGTTTATAGCCTACATTAGTTCAATAAGTAATATTAAAAAGAAAAACAACTTCATAAGTCATTATACTATTGACTGAAGTTGTAAACATAACCCCAAAGTATAAAATACTCTAGGTTTAGTTTAGGTATCTGTTACTCACGGACGTTCTCTCGCTTTTAAAGGAGTTGATTACTAGAAACATAAAATCATGCAACTCGGTTACGTGAATGTTCATTCAAATTTTTATTACGAAAAGGGTCGCCAAAATAAAGCTAGGGCAATTTTAACAAAGCTGTACGCAATTGGCGATTAAATTACCTTTAAATTTGAACAATTGTTTAATGGCAGGCGATTGGCGATTAGTTGTTTCGCAGGTTATGTGTTGTGTTCCCTTCATCGTCTCATAGTATTTTGTTGTTGTTATTTATTATGAATTTAAGCAGTATACTTTTACAAAAAAGCTGTTTTATAGGCTAGATTATGTTTTGAACACGTTGCAAGCCCTTGCTATTCCTGTAGTCGAATCGTCAACTGCACGGCAAAACAGCACAAACAAAAACCAAAAAACACGCAGATAAGGTTACCTTTTCGATACAGTCGTCAAAGTTCCAAAAACAATCATTAAACAAAAGATAACGGGAAATCGCACAAATTGTCTAACGTTTCGCGAAGACTGTAAACACTTCGCTTCTTCAGAAACCGATATTTAATATTATGTGATCTCCAATGGGAGAAGACCTACCTCCTAGACGCTTACTACTCTGTAATGTTGCTGACAAACCTCGTGTCTTATCAGTTTTGCAATCATTGTGTTCCTGAAGCGCTGGGAAAGGGGGGCTAATTAACCTGTCATTATAGATTTTTCCTTCTTTTTCATTTTTATTACATACTAGTTGGGTGCCCGTGCTTTGCTACGGGTTAAGCTCGATAAAAAAAAATCTATTTCAAAGGCATACCGTATACTCTTTGTTATTACGCTATTTACACTATGTACTACTTTCTTAGCTTAAAAGTAGGCTATAAAATATTTATCTTTTAGTTTTATTAATACCTTTCAAAGGTCAGCCTTTTTATATGCTTATTTAAAGAACCTCCTTGTAAACAATGTGAGTCATTGGAATTTGACTTTTATCTATATTCTAAGGCTTTTAACGTTTTGTTAACCTTAAACGCAAAATATTTAAAAATCCCGTCTTATTGCACACCTTGAGCATTAAGTCTCAAGTTAATATGTTTTGTAGTTTTTGAGATATAGTGATGAATATAGTTTTTGAGTCAGTGGCATTTGACTCTTATTTATATTTCTAACACTTTTTACGTTTCAATAACCCTAAACGCAAAATATTTTAAAATCCTGTCTTATTGCACATCTAGAAACATAAGGGAAACCACTATGTTAAGTCTCAAGTTAATATGTTTTGTCGTTTTTGAGATATAGTGATTATCAGTGAGTCAGTGGTATTTCGATTTTATATATATATAGATAACGCTTTTTACGTTTTAATAACCTTAAACGCAAAATATTTCAAAATCCCGTCATTTGCACATCTAGAGCATAAGCGGAACCACTATGTTAAGTCTCAAGTTAATATGTTTTGTCGTTTTTGAGATAAAGTGATCATCAGTGAGTCACTGGTATTTCGTTTTTGTATATATATATATATATATATATACAGGGAAATGAGACACTGGGTTGTGAAAAGCAATTAGTATCAATCGCCATACATGCTGCTTCTATTAAATTTCTTCTTCTCCAGTTTGTTTCTTTGTGAGTAATATTGGCAACTTCCCAATTTATAGTGTGACCTGACTTCAACGGATGTTCACATATCTTGGAATAGTTAATGTAGTTTTTTGTCACATGATCCCGATGTTTTTGCACGCGTAACCTTAAAGTTTGACCAAAATAATTGTGACCACACTGGCAAGGGATATTACAAACAACGTCCTTCTCAGTAAACTTATAATGACGTTTTACCCTGGCCAAAAGGTTCCGCAACGTGTGACCCGGTTTAAAAACGGTCCTAATGTTAAATTTTTAGTAGATTCTCCGTATTTTCTCAGATAAGTCCCTTACACAAGGAATGGATACTGTAGCAATAGGTTTTCCTCTAGTATCGCTGTCAATAGATTTTTCAGTTTCAGTTTTTTATATACAACTCATGGGATAACCATTATCCCGGAGTTCATCAGAAACCAGCTCTATCTCCATACGTCTGTCAAAATCATTCGATGGAACCCTCCAAGCCACCAAAACAATCCCTGTGCAAGACCAAGCTTAACATGTTCCGGATGGTGTGAATTATAATGTAAGTAATTTCCAGTATTCTTGGGTTTTCTATATGGAACGAAAATTATGTATTCTTATCTGTTGCCATTTAGAATTGTGTGGTTGGAAAATACAATTGTTTTCCTGGTATGACCTGTATACTATACAATTCCATGCAACCTTTCATCTCAATATATGTGAAAACAATTGACAAGTGAAAAACTGTTAACCATAGAACATTTTAGTGATGATACTGTGAACTGTTTTTGGCCCAGAAACGACTCCTAAACATATTGGTAGGGAGTTGTGAAACACCCAGTGTTGGTGATTTAAAACTTATTAAAATTCTCTCGATATTAGATAAGTATTGATCCGTTTGTAAACCATTTTCTGTTTAGTCAATTCTCTAAAGAAAAGTGCCACCTTTGGAAAGTTGTTTGTTTTACAAAATAATATTAATTTATCCATGAATCTACTTTATACAAGTTTTAATTCTTTCTAGTTGGCGACGTGATGTTTTGAAAAGACGAGTGATTTGCTTTCGTTGTTAAATATTCATTAATTCTGATGAACAATGTTTGTGTTGGAAAAATCCCTCTAATTGCGTCTGTAGTAAATTGATTCAAGTTTGCTGACGTGATTTAAGTGCAAGGAATTGCGTGAGCAATTGGTCTATATGTAACGGTTCTCAGGATTTCAGTTTATTTGGGTTTTAATTTATTTCATTGATTTGAATAGGTTTACTTGATTTGATTACGTTTGTTCTATTTATTTGATTGAGTATGGCTAGATTTGATTAAGGTTATTTGATTAGGTTTTCTTGATTTGATTAGGTTTATTCGATTTATTTGGGTAAGTTGATTTGATTAGGTTTTATTTAGTTTGATTATGTTTTATTTGATTTGTTTATGTTTTATTTAATTTGATTACGTTATATTTGATTTGATTATGTTTTATTTGCTTTGAATATGTTTTATTTGATTTCATTATATTTTATTTGCTTTGATTATGTTTGATTTGATTTGATTATGTTTTATTTGCTTTGATTATGTTTTA
>JAGFPH010006879.1:41372-72361 GCA_018207615.1 Philaenus spumarius
TACAGATTTTATTCAACTTCATTCATCGGTATTCAATCTCAAATATTAGTCTTTATTTTGCATTCTACAGCATTTAGTCACTATTCTCTAGTCTTCATTTTTCATTCTGAAGACGTTTACATACTTCATTCTCCAATCTCTATTCAACTTCAGTCATCGGTCTTCATTATCCTTTTTTCTCAATTATATCTTCATCAGTCAGCAGTCGTAATCCTCATTCGTCAGACTTTATGCTTTACCCATGAGACTCCATTCTCAATTCTGAATTCTATATTCTTCAGTCCTCAGTCATCAATTTATTATTTATTCTCCAAGGCAGTTTTCATTCTTCATTCTACAGTATTCAGCCTCCATTATTCATTCTTGTATCTCTATTTATCATTCAGCAGTCTTCATTCTATTCTCTATTCAGTATTTTTAGTCATCAGTCTTCTTTCTCCATTCTTAATTTATTTTCTTAGTTCTTCAGACGTCAGTCGTCTTTCTCTATTCTTTATTTCCTACTCTCTATTCTTCAGTCAGCAGTCATCACTTTCCATTCTAAAGCCTTCACCCTTTAGACTCTATTCTCCTGTCTTTCCTCCTAACTTTCCATTCAGTCACCAGTCTTTATTCTCCATTTGTATTGTTAATACACACAAAAATTAATAAAAAAGTCCGTCATCGGTAAAAGTTCTTATTTTTACATTTTCAATACCTCTGTCTAAAAAGTGGTCAATTAATTGGCGAGCATAAGTATAGCACTGAAATAATCTACGCTTCACCTATAGAATCAATTACTCTATTCATCGCACCGACTTGAGATATGACGGCTAAATGGTTCTGGATTATTGAATAGTTCGAACAATACGCTTCAAGAACTTCATCTATGTTTTGACTATGTCATAATAGAACCAGACCAGAGGAGTCGAATCTATGAGTACATTGTTAGTGTTAAGAACAATACGGGATACAGAAAGGACTTAGTTTCTAGAGTTTTGTAGCTTAAAAGGCTTATTAGTAGTTGTATTCTGTATCTTCGTTTTGCTCGCCGCGGTAAAAACTCGCTTTGCGAGTTTTTACCTCGACCTTGCGGCCTCGGATTATGGGTAAAACATAATCAAGGAAAATTAAGCCTAATTAAATCAAGTTCAACATAATCAAATCAAATAAAATATAATCAAATCGAATAAACATAATGGAATCGAGTAAAACCTGAATCAAATAAAACGAATTAAATCAACATGATAGTAAAACATAATCAAAAGCAAATAAATCATAATTAAATCAAATAAAACATAATCAAAGCAAATAAAACATAATCAAATCAAATAAAAAATAATCATAGCAATTAAAACATAATCAAATCAAATCAAACATAATAAAAGCAAATAAAACATAATCAAAGTAAATAAAACCTAATCAAAGCAAATAAAACATAATCAAATCAAATATAACGTAATCAAAGCAAATAAAACATAATCAAATCAAATAAAACATAATCAAATCAAATAAAACATAATCAAACTAAATAAAACCTAATCAAATCTAATAAACATAATGAAATCGAGTAAAACCCGAATCAAATAAAACTAATTAAATATACATGATAGTAAAACATAATCAAAGCAAATAAAACATAATCAAATCAAATCAAATCAAACATAATCAAAGCAAATAAAACATAATGAATACAAATAAAACATAATCAAAGCAAATATAACATAATTAAATCAAATATAACGTAATCAAATCAAATAAAACATAAACAAATCAAATAAAACATAATCAAACTAAATAAAATCTAATCAAATCAACTTACCCAATTAAATCGAATAAACCTAATCAAATCAAGAAAATCGAATCAAATAACCTTAAACAAATCTAGCAAAATATAAACTATGCGAATGAAACCTAATTAAATCAAGCCATACTCAATCAAATAAATAGAACAAACGTAAACAAATCAAGTAAACCTATTCTAATCAATGAAATAAATTAAAACCCAAATAAACTGAAAGCCTGAGAACCGTTACATATAGACCAATTGCTCACGCAATTCCTTGCACTTAAAAAACGTCAGCAAACTGAATCAATTTACTACAGACGCAATTAGAGGGATTTTTCCAGCACAAACATTGTTCATCAGAATTAATGAATATTTAACAAAGAAAGCAAATCACTCGTCTTTTCAAAACATCACGTCGCCAACTTGAAAGAATTAAAACTTGTATAAAGTAGATTCATGGATAAATTAATATTATTTTGTAAAACAAACAACTTTCCAAAGGTGGCACTTTTCTTTAGAGAATTGACAAAACAGAAAATGGTTTACAAACGGATCAATACTTATCTAATATCGAGAGAATTTTAATAACTTTTAAATCACCAACACTGGGTGTTTCACAACTCTCTACCAATATGTTTAGGAGTCGTTTCTGGGCCAAAAACAGTTCACAGTATCATCACTAAAATATTCTGTGGTTAACAGTTTTTCACTTGTCAATTGTTTTCACATATATTGAGATGAAAGGTTGCATGGAATTGTATAGTATACAGGTCATACCAGGAAAACAATTGTTTTTTCCAACCACACAATTCTAAATGGCAACAGATAAGAATACATAATTTTCGTTCCATATAGAAAACCCAATAATACTGGAAATTACTTACATTATAATTCACACCATCCGGAACATGTTAAGCTTGGTCTTGCACAGGGATTGTTTTGGTGGCTAGGAGGGTTCCATCGAATGATTTTGACAGAGGTATGGAGATAGAGCTGGTTTCTGATGAACTCCGGGATAATGGTTATCCCATGAGTTGTATATAAAAAACTGAAACTGAAAAATCTATTGACAGCGATAATAGGGGAAAACCTATTGCTGCAGTATCCATTCCTTGTGTAAGGGACTTATCTGAGAAAATACGGAGAATCTACTCAAAATTTTACATTAGGACCGTTTTTAAACCGGGTCACACGTTGCGGAACCTTTTGACCAGGGTAAAACGTCATTATAAGTTTACTGAGAAGGACGTTGTTTGTAATATCCCTTGCCAGTGTGGTCACAATTATTTTGGTCAAACTTTAAGGTTACGCGTGCAAAAAAATCGGGATCAAGTGACAAAAAACTACATTAACTATTCCAAGATATGTGAACATCCGTTGAAGTCAGGTCACACTATAAATTGGGAAGTTGCCAATATTACTCACAAAGAAACAAAATGGAGAAGAAGAAATTTAATAGAAGCAGAATGTATGGCTATTGATACTAATTGCTTTTCACAACCCAGTGTCTCATTTCCCTGTATATCTATATATACAAAAACGAAATAACACTGACTCACTGATGATCACTTTATCTCAAAAACGACAAAACATATTAACTTGAGACTTAACATAGTGGGTCCCCTTATGCTCTAGGTGTGCAATAAGACGGGATTTTAAAATATTTTGCGTTTAAGGTTATTAAAACGTAAAAAGCGTTATCTATATATATAAAATCGAAATACCACTGACTCACTGATGATCACTATATCTCAAAAACGACAAAACATATTAACTTGAGACTTAAAATAGTGGTTCCCCTTATGCTCTAGGTGTGCAATAAGACAGGATTTTAAAATATTTTGCGTTTATGGTTATTGAAACGTAAAAAGTGTTAAAAAAATAAATAAGAGTCAAATGCCACTGACTCAAAAACTATATTCATCACTATATCTCAAAAACTACAAAACATATTAACTTGAGACTTAATGCTCAAGGTGTGCAATAAGACGGGATTTTCAAATATTTGGCGTTTAAGGTTAACAAAACGTTAAAAGCCTTAGACTATAGATAAAAGTCAAATTCCAATGACTCACATTGTATACAAGGAGGTTCTTTAAATAAGCATATAAAAAGGCTGTCCTTTTAAAGGTATTAATAAAACTAAAAGATAAATATTTTATAGCCTACTCTTAAGCTAAGAAAGTAGTACATAGTGTAAATAGCGTATTAACAAAGAGTATACGGGATGCCTTTGAAATAGATTTTTTTTTATCGAGCTTAACCCGTAGCAAAGCACGGGCACCCAACTAGTATTTAATAAAAATGAAACAGAAGGAAAAATCCATAATGACAGGTTAATTAGCCCCCCTTTCCCAGCGCTTCAGGAACACAATGATTGCAAAACTGTTAAGACACGAGGTTTGTCAGCAAAATTACAGAGTAGTAAGCGTCTAGCAGGTCTTCGCCCATTGGAGATCACATAATATTAAATATCGGTTTCCGAAGAAGCAAAGTGTTTACAGTCTTCGCGAAACGTTAGACAATTTGTGCGATTTCCCGTTATCTTTTGTTTCATGTTTGTTTTTGGAACTTGGACGACTGTATCGAAAAGGTAACCTTATCTGCGTGTTTTTTTGGTTTTTGTTTGTGCTGTGTTGCCGTGCAGTTGACGATTCGACTACAGGAATAGCAAGGGCTTGCAACGTGTTCAAAACATAATCTAGCCTATAAAACAGCTTTTTTGTAAAAGTATACTGCTTAAATTCATAATAAATAACAACAACAAAATACTATGAGACGATGAAGGGAACACAACACATAACCTGCGAAACAACTAATCGCCATATCGCCTGCCATTAAACAATTTTTCAAATTTAAAGGTAATTTAATCGCCAATTGCGTACAGCTTTGTTAAAATTGCCCTAGCTTTATTTTGGCGACCCTTTCGTAATAAAAATTTTAATGAACGTTCACGTAACCGAGTTGCATGATTTTATGTTTCTAGTAATCAACTCCTCGAGTGTATGTCCGTGAGTAACAGATGTTTTCGACCATCATCAGTAATACCTAAACTAAACCTAGAGTATTTTATACTTTGGGGTTATGTTTACAACTTCAGTCAATAGTATAATGTCTTATGAAGTTGATTTTTTTTTTAAATATTACTTATTGAACTAATGTAGGCTATAAACGTTAAACGATTTGCTTTTCTTTTATAAAATGAATATAAATACAACCTTTTATCATCAACATATTCATTTATACAAATTTATATCCCTACGTTTAGCTTCGGAAACATTCGTACATGTTTGTTTAACGTATAAAGTTATTCTATTATTAATTTCTTCATTATAGTATTTCAATTCTAAATCATTTGTTACGTAAATTTGAATATATAAAAATGAATGTTTCTTGGCTTCTTTAACCCCTGTAGGCTCAAAAACTATTCCTCATATTTCACAGTTTATCCATATCATTACCAGGAGTGTTTAGACGTTACCATTACTACAGTCCGAGTAATTGAAATGGGGTTGCTACCAGTATACAATAAATATAAATTAAACTAACTTCCTATTTTGTAATATTATTTTTAAATGATATAAAAAAACTATTTGCAATTTGATTACGTAAGGGGCCAATCCACCTTAATATTGATAAAAATTACAAAACATTACAAAAAAATTTCACCTAGTTTTGTTTCCTGTGATTTTCTGAACAATTTGATATATAATAAGTATAGATAATATGCTTATAATTAGTTTATTTTATCTCAAAACGAAACGCGTACATGTATATTCTCCAACTAACTGAGTTTTTTTTATAGGCCGTTTTCCGAAAGTTTTGTTTCTCACGTTTTCATTTACTGTGGCAGACACAACTCAAGTTGCATTTGAGATAGCCTCATAATTTTATTTTTATTTTGAAGAGGACATTTAATTGTACTCGTACAACCTGTAGTATTTATACACATTAGTTCCTATAATAAAGATTTTAAGAAATGATTAAAAAAAGATTTTACTAAAATATTTTATAAAAAAATTAAATAACATATTTTTTACAGAAATATTTAACGTCCATACTACAGGTTGTAGAATGGAATGCCCTCTTCAAAATAAAAAAAAAACAAAAATGAGACTATCTCAAATACAACTTGAGTTATGTCTGCCACAGTGAAGCCTAGTTAAATCCGTAAAAATTAACGTATGGAAAAGTCACTATAACCAACACTCATATTATAGAACATAAAATAATTAGGTTTGCTTTAAGAGTAAAGAAAATTTTGTTAAAGGTGGAGTGCTTCCTTAAGTCAAAAGAATGAAATAGAATAACTACCCTTAAATAAAAAAATAATCCAAAAACTTACTTTTTCTATATGCTGAAAAACTACTCAACTAATTTGATATAAAAAAAACTTTTGCAATTAAATTACATAAGTCAAAGGGATGGAATTGGATAATTACCCTTAAAATTTATTAATCATTTATACACGTACTTTGTCTTTAGGCTCAAACACAACTTAACAAATTTTACTTTTGTTTCTTTTTTTCTTTGTCCTATATATACTCAAAATATATTCGACCTATTTCACAGTTTATCCATAGGTCTATTATTACCAGGAGTGTTTGGACGTTACAATTACTTCTGTCTATTGAAATGGGGTAGGTACCCCTATAACATAAACATAAGTTGCACTATCGTAATACAAGCTATAAAGCAAAATTTGTGTAATATTATACTTAAGGGTCTGCTGTAGAGGCGGCCATCTTTTACTTTTATCCAATAAGAGTTATGTTAAATATCAAACCATTTCGTTTATTTTTCATCATAAATTGTTTGAAAGGTCTCGTTTAAGCACAATAATTACAATACGCATCCGTTTTGCAGTTTAGATTTTTTTAAATGCTTTTCTTTTGTTATGTAATTGACATTTTGTAAGTACAAAGTTTGAATTTGTTTCCTAACACAATAAAAAATTAACAATGAAAAGTAATTTGCAAGCCGGATCCGAAATTGTATAAAGAATATTCAGTTTTTTTTTCAGCACTCAATAACAATAGATGGATTTATGAAATGGTTCGAAATGAGGCAATGTCATAAATTCGTTCAGGTTTCATGGTTCAAGAAATTGCACTGTTTAGATAGGGTTATAGAGAGAAGCGCTTGCGTTTCCGGTTGCTTTCTCGTTTACTGGAGCAGACCCTTAAGTGATATAAAAACCATTTGCAATTCGATTACTTACGTCAAAGTAATGAATGGGATAACCACCCCTAAAATTAAATTCAGAAATAGCGAAGCATTGCCGTGGATCCACTAGTATCTATACTTATAAAAGCCAAATACCATTGACTCATTAACTCTTCACAGTTTCTCCAAAACCACGAGGCCTACAAACATGAAATTTGGAACTAATGCCCTTTATAGGCTCTAGACACACACTAAGAAAGGGTTTCCGAAAATTCGTAATTTTAGGGGTGGTTTTGGGGGGTAAAAGTTACTAAATCACGATTTCTCAAAACCTACTAAACGGATTGGAATGAAATTTAGTAGGTAGCTTCCTCTAGGGTCTAGGTGCTCGCTGAGAAAGGTTTTAAAAAAGTTTGAAATTTTAGGGGGTTTGGTTGGTCAAAGTTACTAAAAATCCACATAAGAAATACATAGTGTAATATATTTATTGATATATATTTTTTTTGTATACATTTAACTTTGATTTGTCCATCCGTGCAAAGCCGGATCGGGAAGCTAGTTAAATATAAATCAATTAAAAGATACTATTTTTATCTTTATTTTGATGGAGAATAATGTCTATTAATAAAAAAAAAATAAAAAAAAACAATCAGGTCTACCGTTTTATAGTCCTTATAATTGTACACATTTGCCAGTTAAACTTTTTTTTAAATAAGTCTAGGAGAGCTTGTTGTTTTTAAATAGTGTTATTTCAATGATGTATTACTGATGTGTACCTAATCAATCTGTCTGCGATATTTCACGGGGCTTACTTGTGGTTGCGTAGCTGTAGATGAGAGTCTCTCTCTCACACACACACTAGTGTAACTTCTCCTGGCGGCACATTAGTACGACTAGTGCAGCGGAATAGCAACGACAATCCAATCTAGTCCTAACCTATTTAAATGTAAATTAATTAATGTATCTGTGGCCTGTTTAATACTGTTTGTTGAGAATCCAATTACAGAGATAAAGGACAGTTTATTTCTGCAGTCGGATAACAGCTGGAAGCGCCTAAGTAAGACAGTCATCGATTTGTAGTCTCTTCTGCATATACAGGCTAGGAACATATACGGTTTCGTAGAAAAAATATAAAACACTTACTGATTATTTATGATTATTATGTTATCACAATAAAGTGGAACGTTTTCTATCATTTGTAAAAGAAGAGAATAATATATGACGTTCCGAGAGTTTAAATCAAGTCTGAGATTTTAAATCAAGTCTGTGAGTTTAAATCAAGACCGAGAGTTTAAATCAAATCTGAGAGTTTAAATCAAGTCCGAGAGTTTAAATCAAGCCTAAGAGTTTAAAAATAAAATCCGAGAGTTTAAATCAAGAATGTGAGTATAAAACAAGTACGAAAGTTTAAATGAATTAAATTTGTATAAATGAATACATTGGTGATAAAAGTTTGTAATTATTTATTTATTTTATAACCTCAAAGCAAATCTTATAACGCACTAGCTGGCCCGATCCGGCTTTGCACGGATAGACAAATCAAAGTTAAATGTATATTAACCCAAAAAATATATCAATAAATATATTAGGCCTATACCATGCATTTCTTATGAGCATTTTTAGCAGGGCTCTATAACAAGGGCTAAACCGTTTCTTTGATCTCGCACTGTGCAGCCAGTTTCACTCTGACGTCACCATGCTGATACACATCAGCTGGTAATATTTCAGTAATGTGCGCGCAGTCGTTAACTCGCTGTTGTAACTCGATGGAAAGGCTTCAGTAAAATAAAATTTAGATATTCTTAATCTATACAAAGTACGGATTCTAACAGTAAAAAAACTTTTATCTTAACAGGTATTTCGAATTTTAATAATTGAAAATATTTGAGAAGTATCACAGACTGACATGGAAAAGTTACTAAGCGAGGAATTTTTTTATTTTTGGGTTATTAACAAACTTCCAGAGGGAAAGTTGTAGCCAATTAATTGATATAAACTATGCAATTCACCGATTTGTGATAAAATTATTACATCATTATGAAATCGTTTTTTTAAATGAGCGCGAGGAAGTGCGGCGCTGCCACTCCCGAAGTACAGTTATGTTGTTTGATACCTGAATAACGTTCATGTACATATTGTTATTTTAAGGTAATATAGTAAACCACTTGTTCCCAGGTAATTATGCCAGCTAGAAAAAAGTAAGCATTTTATTTTAACATAAAATAATTATAATTTATAATTAATATTTGATATTATTGAAGTGGACAGAAATGTTAAGTTGGAGGTTAACGTTAAAAAATAATATCATTATTACGTACACTCAAAGAAATAAAATTAGAGATCAATGATGGAAAAAGAAAATTGTAATTACGTAAAAAAACGAGTTTCATATTTAATTAAGAAAATTACCTTGTAATAATGATATAGAGCATTGATTTTTAGTAACTTTGACCTCCCAAAACCCCCTCTAAAATTTCGAAAGTTTGAAAACCTTTCTCAGCGAGCACCTAAGGCCCTAGAGGAAGCTAAATACCAAATTTCATTCCAATCCGTTTTTTTTTTTTTTAGATTCCGTGATGAGCAAGTCAGTGAGTGGTATTTGGATTTTATATACATAGCTTATTGACTACATTAGTCCTATAAGCCATATTTTAAAAATCAATTTCACAATACATGATTATTATTATTGAATAAGTTGTAAATAAAACCCCAAAGTATAATCTACGCTGGGTTTTGTTTTTAAGTATTACAGATGACGGGCGAAATCAGCTGTTATATTATATTGTTACTTACAAAAAACGGGCGTACACTCGCTTATGTAGGAGTGTATTTCTAAAAACGTAGACTCATCCATCTCGGTTACATGCTCGTTCATTAAATCTTTTATTACGAAAAGAGACCATTAAAATAAAGTACAATTTAACAGCACCGTCTGTTGCAAGGACAATTTTAACAAAGCTTTAAGTATAACCCGTTTAAAGGGACTTTACATTATAATAATTGTTTAACGGCAGGCAATATGGCGATTAGTGCACAGCTGATTTGTTTCGCCAGTTATGTGTTCAGTTTCCTTTATCTTTATTATTTTGTTGTTATTTGAAGTTGTAAAATAGTTTTTAAACATAAATAGGGTAGCAAAACGAGTGTGGACAAAACGTTTAGCAAAACTGCGAAAAAATACCTTTACAAATCGTTATAAATCATCAAAATATCCGAGAAATAATCAAACTGATATAATATATCAGTTTCCCAAAAATGTTATTCAATTATAAAAATAACCCAAACTAATTGTATGAATAAAATAGCTACTTTTAATTGTGTCGTTCACAGATTACTTAATTTGCCGTTATCTAAGAAGAAGAGAAAGAAGCAAAAGTATTTATGGTGCTGCCATATTTATTGAATATTCCAAAGTAGATAGACAACACAGTCAAGAAATGAAAATCAAGGAATCGCGATGTATCCTGGAAAGCAATAATCTCACACAATATTATAACAATGTATGCGCCACAACTACAGATACCGGAAAACATCAGCACAAGGTACATCTCAGTTTAACCACGTTCACTGCTAAGGACGCTCATCTGAGCTTGACACTGAACACTATGAGTAGCGGCTGACGGACAGTACATTGCAAGCCAACCCCCGTATTGGGAGTATTTTCAATACACAGTGCATTGCGTGCTTCGCACGCCAACCCCCATGTTGGGGGTATTTTCAATACACGGGGCATTGCTTGCTTCGCACGCCAACCCACGTGTTGGGAGTATTTTCAATACACAGTGCATTGCGTGCTTCACACGCCAACCCCCGTGTTGGAAGTATTTTCAATACACAGTGCATTGCGTACTTCGCACGCCAACCCCCGTGTCGGGAGTATTTTCAATACAAAGTGCATTACGTGATTCGCACGCCAATCCCCGTATTGTGAGTATTTTCAATACACCATGAATTGCGTACTTCGCACGCCAACCCCCGTATTAGGAGTATTTTCAATACACAGTTCATTGCGTGCTTCACACGACAACCCCATATTGGGAGTATTTTCAATACACAGTGCATTGCGTGCTTCGCACGCCAACCCCCATGTTGGGGTATTTTCAATACACGGGGCATTGCTTGCTTCGCACGCCAACCCACGTGTTGGGAGTATTTTCAATACACAGTGCATTGCGTGCTTCACACGCCAACTCCCGTGTTGGAAGTATTTTCAATATACAGTTCATTGCGTGATTCGCACCCCAACCCTCGTATTAGGGGGAATTTTCAATACACAGTTCATTGCGTGATTCGCACGCCAACCCCCGTATTAGGGGGAATTTTCAATACACAGTGCATTGCGTGCTTCGCATGCCAATTTCCGCATTGGGAGTATTTTAAATACAAAATGCATTGCGTGCTTCGCACTCCAACCCCCGTGTTTGGGGTATTTTCAATACACAGTGCATTGCGTACTTCGCACGCCAACACACATATTGGGAGTATTTTAAATACAAAATGCATTGCGTTATTCTCACTCAAACCACCGTATTGGGAGTATTTTCAATACAAAATGCATTGCATGCTTTGCACGCCAACCCACGTATTGGGAGTATTTTCAATACACAGTGCATTGCGTGCTTCGCACGCCAATCCCCGCATTGGGAGTATTTTCAATACACAATGCATTGCGTGCTTCGCACGTCAACCCCCGTATTGTAAGTATTTTCAATACACAGTGCATTGCGTGTTCGTACGCCAACCCCCGTATTGGGAGTATTTTCAATACACAGAACATTTTAAGCCTATGTGCTATGGACTCACATGTGCGTCCGCTTTAAAATATTAGTGATTTATTAGGTAGAAAGGTTCAAAAATAAAAACATTTCTACTTATTTAGGCTATAAATATAAAAAATAAAAGGTCAGCTCCTAGCATAGGAAATACGAAATTTGCGTAGCAGTGAACGTGTTAAGGGTGAGGTAAAGAATGCGTCACATTAGGAAGCGGTGTGGTAAAATGTTTTTTGTTCTCCACTTACGCCCTTTCCCCACACCCCCGGCCCATCGCACCAGGGCGAGGCCATGTGGCGGGATTCACTCCGATATCTGTACCTAATATTGTAGACAAGTCGTCTTTAAACAAAATATACAGATTTAAATGTAGCTTTGCCAGCTGAGAATGACTATGGTAAAAGGTTAGGTAAAGATAAAATTCAAGAACAGGAGAAAAATACGGAACGTGAACTATGTCTGAAGAAATGTAAAGAAGCATGGACACATAAGATACCTAAAGTCTCTCTATATAATACGCGCCTTTGTCCTGGCTAAATAACTGACTGACATAGAATCAACGTGAAGCAAAAACCACTTAATATAAAAATACGAAAATATAAAAGCAAATTCTTATAGGGTTATAAGACACACGCATAGAAATTATTTTCATTTTAAATCGTAATAAAAATATTGGAAATTCTTAGTTTTACTCCCAGCCCTACATCGGATAAAACAGCTGTTCGGATTAATACCTTATCAACACACGATGTTTGAATTGAATTAAAATATAGTAAGCATTTTCTGATGATTTTTGTTTCTACAGTATTTGCTTTTAATTTGTTAATCTTACCTAATAAAGCTATTGGTTGTGAAGAATAATACACTTTTTAGTTAGTTGTTATGGAAATGAATGTAAACAAAGGTGTTTGTGCTAAGCTCTTGATACGAACAGCTGTTTTATTTGACATAAGGCTGGGCGTGAACTTTCACTATATTTGCGCTTTAAAATAAATGCTATCAACTCTTATAAAAGCGAGTGTACGACCATACGTACGTGAGTAACATTATAATATAACAGCTCACCAATCATCTGTATTATATACTAAAACAAACATACGGCGATTGATACTAATTGCTTTTCACAACCCAGTGTTTCATTTCCCTATCACATATATTATTTCTCAAGGCCATTTTTTTGTCGGTTCGCCATAACTTCCTTAATACATCATCAAATTACATGAATGAGGCATTATTTTAAAGCTTTCCTTAACCGCTACACCGGAAAAATATACAAAATACAATTACACGAAAAAAAAGAAATAAAAAGAATCCGAAAGTAACAGTGATGTGATAGTAAATTGTAGGGATATTTTCCTGACGTTGGCAACACTGATGATAACAATACCCAGCTGGAGAGCTGCTGTTACGCCACTACATTGCTATTTTTAATTAATATACGCACTATACGATACTAAATATATGGTGTGTACTTTAATTAAGTGGAATTTATGTAAGTTAGAATGCGAATGCTTCGCACGGGTCAGCTAATATCCATTTATTAAAAAAAGAAATAGAAGGAAAAATTCATAATGACATGTTAATAAACCCCCTCTCCCAACGCTTCAGGAACACAATGATTGCAAAACTGATAAGACACGAGGTTTGTCAGCAGAGTAGTAAGCGTCTAGCAGGTCTTCGCCCATTGGAGATCACATAATATTAAATATCGGTCTCTGAAGAAGCGAAGTGTTGACAGTCTTCGCGAAACGTTAGACAATTTGTGCGATTTCTTTTGTTTGTTGATTTCCTTGTTGAGCGACAATTTGTTCGTCTGCACGAGAACCGACGGCTCAACCCAAAAAGAGAGAACCATGGTCGGGTCACCGCTGAGGTATCCGGAAGGGGGGGGGGGAATCGTGTCGGAGAAGCACATAAAAGTAGAATAACATTATTTTTCTGTTTATATTAACGAAATAAATAATTCGACCACGCAGCTGAACCGCTAATGTGAGTTGAGCAAATTTCCAAAATTAAGTTTATAGGCCTATGTTTTAGGGTTTCAACCAACAATTTCGGAAATAGTTCTATTCACGACGGTGCTGAATAGCTGCAAAATGGTTCGCACGCCATTCCGCATATTGGAAGTATCTTCAATACACAATGCATTGCGTGCTTCGCACGCCAACCCCCATCTTGGGAGTGCCTTCAATACACAGTTCATTGAGTGCTTCGCACGCTATTCCAAATATTGGGCGTATCTTCAATACACAAAGCATTGCGTGCTTCCCCCCGCCAACCCCACGGTAGAATCCACCACATGGCTTTGAACCGGGTACTACTATGGTATTTTACGTTTCGATGGATTTTTGGGGAACCAAGCGAGCTGTAAAGTCGCGTAAAAAAAAATGTGCAGAATAACATCCTACATTTATATGTGTAGAAAAAACTCAAAAACAAATTCATTCTCGTAGGAAAAATCTAAAAAAATAGTTACTTCCGGTCAAAAAACGTGCTTCCGATTGTTGGATTTTTTGGCTAACGTACTCGTCCGAGTGGCGTAGACAACCAACGTGTGTACCAAATTTGAACCAAATCGGACTTAAAATGTGGTCGCTAGAGTGCGAACACATATATACATACATATATATGATCTTTAATGACGCGTTCTGGGGACCATAATCTGTGCTCATTTTCTACTCCCGACCTTGGGTCTTACCATAAGGGCCACTGCAATAGCACATTTTTCTTATGGAAATTTGCTAGTAAATAAGTAAAGTAATACAAAAATACTACATATTTTATGTATATTAAAAGTTGTTATAGTGGCATTCAGCACGAAGACGGAAGCACAAGAGTTTATTCTTGTTTAAACCCTTGATATACGATGAAGATGTACTTACTGAAGTTTCATAAACAGTGTTATAGGTATAATGAAATACGTTTTACGGCCCATCATACTGTCTTACTTTGATATTGCAAATATGTATGGCGAAGGTAAAGGGGTAATTTTAAGAAATAGCTTTGTCTTTTTTATTTAATGTTATTATAACCCTGATGATAAATTGAATACATAGAGATAAAATCAGTGTTGCATTCTGTGCGACTATTAATGCTTGGAGATATTTCAGAAGAGGAGGGGAGGGAGCCCTGCCATAAGGGACGAAATAAACAAAAAACCTCCGAAAACAATTCTTTTACACGCTCTCCGCCATTTTGTTTTCGCCAAATAATTTACATCTATAGAACGGCTAAACAGATTGAGTTGAAATTTTGCACGGTACCCAATGAAAGGCCAGGTTTGAACTGAAATAATTTGTTTCCCTAATCCGTTACAAAATGGCGGACGTTTAAACATTTTAAATGAAAATAACTAGGTAACTGTAAATAAACCTACAACCACTGACACAACCATACACGTACAATCACACCATCCCATCTCCCAAAAAATGTCTGCATACAACAGCTTCATCCACCGCCTTCTCCCCATTCCGTTAAATAAACAGGACTTTCATGATGAACTAAACACCATAAAATATATAGCACAAAAGAACGCCTACCATAGTTCAATTATAGACAAATTATTACATAAACATATGAGAAAGAAATTCACCCCTCGTAAGAACAAGGAAATTAATAAATTTGTCTCAGTCGAATATTCTAACATTGCTCCTATGACGTTAAAAACTAACAACATCGTTCAAAACTTTTTGCGACATGAACAGTTGATACCAACCGAAAGGAAGTCAGGTGTAATAAAATAAACTATAATGACTGTGACCGTTTTTATATTGGACAGACAGGCAGAGCGTTTAAAAAACGCTTTAAAGAACATCTGCAGCGCAATAACATACATAAAATGAAGTCAAATTACGCTCAACATCTGATAGACTATAACCACAACTACACAAATTTCGACACCAACTTGACACCTCTTCATTATTGCGTAAAGGGGAGACTACTGAACGCCATCAAAGAATTCGAAATGTACAGGGAATTCAGACATAACCCAGATAACGTATTACGTGATCAGCTGTCATTTCAATCCAATGACTTGTATGATACAGCCCTCGGTTATCAAGATAGAACCGGTCAATAATAACCATACAAAGTAGGCTGCTTTATTTACAGTAGTTTAGTTCACTGTATCATAGACGATAAGATGGTGTACACCAACCGGCTCAATCCGTATCGCACTATAAATTATGTGTTGTGTACTTTGTGTTTGTAATGTGTGTGTGTTTGTGTGTATGTATATGACGACCTGAACAGTGATGAATATATTTTATACTTGATAATGAGATTACGGTCTCGAAACGCGTCGTAAGTAGGACAACTCAAGAAGTCACAAGACGGACTAACAGTCAGGTAAAATACTATTCTAATTTCCTGTATTTATTTCATTTTATAAAGTGACTTGGATACCAAAATCATGAAACTAAAAAAATAAATAACTGTAAATATTTATACAAAATTTGTAGTTTGCATTGGGCATCACCATATTTTATCGCAGGGAAAGTGCCTCTAGTATGAAATAAGTTTAGTGAAATTTAAAAAATCATTTTAATCTGAGAGCTTAATTAATTTAAAAATGCACTTTTTTTCAGAAAAACTCTTAATTTTTACATCATTTTGTCGTAATCCGAAAACTAAATCAACTTTCCAAGATTGATTGCTTCGATATTAGTTCCATCTTTAATTACTCCCAAGACCTTAGATAACGAAATTTAATTAATTTGCAGCGAGTTTTTTGTTTCAGCTGTCGTAAAGGATTATAAAGTTAAAATGAACTTGAATAATTAACTTGCAAAAGTTTGGGTCCAAGGCTCTGCAACTGTTTAGGATTTAATTGGGGGTGATTAAGTTTCGTTTAAATCGGCTGAGTGAATAATTACAAACAAAAAGTACGAGACTTAAAATTGTATTTAAAAAATTTTTAAGGACACCAATTTAAATTTAATTTGTAACCTATACAAATTAATTGTAGGTTACAATACATTGGCTACATTAATATTTAAATTGTCACTATAATGTCTGAATGTTTTTGCTTTAAACTTTGTAGCCTAGTCGGTGTAGGTTACAACTACCAGTAATTTGCAATACGGATGATTTTTGAAGTGAAAACTTCTTTAGCGGCGTTGGGCACTTTTTGCTTGGGGAAAAAGCATTGAATTCGCGACCGTTACCACTCGAGATATAGTATGTATTATATATATATATATATATATATATATATATATGTATGTACGCAACGCGAATATACTACATAGCACTTCTTATTGGGAGAGGAAAAAGCATCAAACTCGCGACCGTCACCGCTCGAGATATAGTATGTATCTATATATATATATATATGATATTTGTGTTATATGTATATTAAATACCAAAGTCAGCAAAGTCATTAATGTTTTAAATTATTTTATCCTTATTCCTCCTCCTCTAATATTAGTACGGACAAAAAAATATAAATTGGTCATAGAAGTTATCACTTCCAACGTGTGGTCTTAAGCACACTATTTAATTTTTTTTTTATAAGTACCTTAAAGTATGTAGATTAATATAAAACTAGTTTACCAGTCTATCGATTTCCCAAAATCGAAAAAAAATCGATTAACATTTTTTGTCGATTATCCTTAATATTTCGAACTGGGGTGAATATAGAGAAAAATAAAAAATACCACCGTGTAGGGGAGGTATTTATCAATAAAAAAGGTCATATGTATTTATTTCATCCGAGCAATGGTTTGTGTGGAATGGTGGGTCCGGTACTCCTAAAATCGAGAAACCCATTGATAAGTCAAGTGGCTCTAGATAGGGTAATTTTCAAGATAACAAGCTGAGACTAAGCATAAATGTTTAAAATATATATTTTAACTCCTATGTCAAGTTTCAATTCGATATATTAAAATTCAACCAATTTAGAATGAGCCAACGCTTCATATATGAATGAGATTTCCCCCTTTTAGTGATTTCCCCTGCTGCAAAATACATACCTGCATTATCGAATTTTTTCCAGACAAACCATTGCTCGGATGAAATAAATACATATGACCTTTTTTATTGAAAAATACCTCTCCTATACGGTGGTATTTTTTATTTTTCTCTATCTTCATCCCAGCTCGAAATATTAAGGATAATCGAAAAAAAATTGAATCGATTTTTTTTTTTACTTTGAGAAATCGATAGACTGGTAAAAAAATTTATGTTAAACTACACATTTTAATGTACTTATAAAAAAATCAGCCGTATTGTAAATTACCGGAACTTTTGGTCTAAAATGACCCCTACCGACTGGCCTATTGATTGTTTCAGTCAATACAAGATATACAGTGTGATTGAAAAGTCCCGGAACGGTGTAATATATTTTTTACCGTTATAGATTAAGTAATGAGACTTGGTATATCAATAATAGCCATAAATGTCTACTCTTTTAAGGTATTATCACTTTTTTATCCCTTAAGGGGGACGGCCCACGAGGAGTCAGACAAAATTCTTAAATAGCAGCATAGGTCGAGTTTGGTATTTTCTAAGATGAAGGAGTAAAAATAAAATTTACGAAATCGATTTGCGAGCACTTTGTTTAGGAAAAGCACTTTGAAATAAACATCTTTTGTCTCTCGAAATTTTTTCTAAAAATTCTTCCTTTTCGAGAAATAACAACTTTATGTCAATTTATTTCAACACGTTTAGGGCCGCCATTTTGGTTAGAGTGGACCTTTCGAAGTCCGGTTTGCGGCAATGTGTTCTACTAACTAAGACCTTTAATTTGATACCAAACTTAGGGCATAGGGCCCTAGAGGAATCTACATAAAAAATGTCATTCCAATCCGTTCGGTAGTTTTTGAGAAATCGTGATGAGTGAGTCAGTGGGTTTTGGCTTTTATATATATAGATAAAAGCACGGATACTAGAATACACGGTAGGGGTCATGAGTAGGATGCGCAGTAGACTCACGTGCCAGCGACGTCACTCTGAACCCACCCTCCCGGCACGCTGCCTGCCGCCCGTATACTTATATTAAATAGATAACTAAACTGTCTTTATAATCGGGATAATTTTGTGATGGAGTGTAGCTTACTTTTTTTTAAATATAATATGTATAAGCTATATTTTTGTTTATATTGCCTAAACCATTTATACAAGTCATGTGATTTGAATAAGTAATTAATGAGTCCTGTTTTTGTATTTATAAATTATATATATTTTATTTAGGGAAATTGTAAAAGCATTAACTTCTACTGCGACCGTGTTAATATTAATACCTTCTATTTAATTTTCATTAAAACGTCTAAACTTACTAGTTTGTTTTGATGCGATATTTACTTCTGTTGTTTGTTTAAAATTCGTTGCAATTACAATTTTTATTAGAATGGTTTGACTCTAAACAACTTATTAGATTCAAGTAAATTTGGACTTTGACTATTACGAAATTACATGATTTACATTGTTAAAAGTTTCTTTCGTTTCCAGTTTTTTTTATATAGCCTATATTTTAAATATATAAAAAGTTTGTATCAATAATTTAACTACGAAAGCTATGACTTCGTAGTGTTTCTTTATTTAAATTGCCACCTATATTTTTATAGCTGATTTTAAAAGGTTAAATGGCACATATAAATTATTGCTCTGTGGAGAATAACGTACTGTTTAAAACAAAAAACACTCCATCCCCTCTATTAATAGGCAGAGGTGAGTAGGAAATTAATGTCCAAATTCGTTGTGTATTACAGTAAGAATTTAAAAATAAATGCGTACCTTACATATGGAGATTGAGTTAAAATAAAATGTATCAGGTACAATAACAAGTACAAGTTTGAAACTATTATTTAATGGAACTAAATAAGACCAACTCATTTGTGTCTGGAACGTGTTCAAATTGAATGACATACATAGATAGACAAAATAATAGGTTTTTTCCATTTTGTAGAGTAAGTTGAATATTGTAATAATTTAGATTTATTTTTGATCGCCATATAGTGATAACTATCCTGAAAAACGTTTGCCAGACACTTATGAAAAGTAAATAATTAATGATTTACTTATCGATTGAGAACATATATTATTTGAGGTTTAAGATAAACTATGTTAATAATTATTACACTTTAATTGAACAATTAACTTTAAATATTAACGTATTCATATAATATAATAATTGTTATCTGCTTGAAATTTACATTTGTGATTTTACAAAAAACGTTCCGTATATTAAAATTTTTGAAATTTTATAGTTTATAATATTTTCTTACTATAAAGAATTATATAATCAGAAGATTGTAAGAATTAGGTTGTAGATGTTAAAAAACTAACCAAACTTTCTTTTGCCTAGCTAAACAAAGAGTTAAGTAGTGGGGGAAAAAAGTGAAACTAGAACTATAAAATACATAATAAATAAGTTCAAATAAAAAATATTACAATATAATGTTCATTGATATTTGAAGCTCACTAAATGTAATATTTTACTAATGTTTGGATAAAGAAGATGTGCATCTGGTGTGTAGAGAGTTCTTGCAGTATTGATTCAAACTATCAATTGAAAACAATTACCAAATGTGTCCTCCGTACGTTTACAATACAATTTCAGACCAATTAACTCAGTTTCCCTTAGTTAGTATTAGTTTTTTTTTTATGATGATCTTTAAATATTATAATTATTCATTTCTGGGCATTCTTCTACAACTAACAAAAGTCTGAAGATATCAATTTAGATGATATAAACATATACATAAATTGATTATATATACGAGTGAATTGGTTATATGCATTGTACTTACTCATGTAAAACAATATTTTATTTCTTGTATTATTAATTAATTTACAAAATATTTTCCACAATTTTAATAATTAATTTGATGATAAGAAACTATTATTGGTATATAAACAAACCTTTTCAGAAAATGATATCTACATTGCTCTTAATATTATTTAACCATGACAGATCTGCGATCATAATATTCAACTAGTTTTATTGTTAAATTTCCTTCGAAATATTACCTTGGTTTTACAAGGTGTTGGTTGGAGACTGAGACTGGTAAAACATTTATTTCAGAAACAATTACATGTAAAATATATTTAAAAAAATATCTAGTGGGGAAGACTGATGAAGGTGGTTGGAGCTGATACGAGCTCTCATGGACGAATGGCTTGTTAAAATAAAAAAATATATAAATTGTTTCTGAAATAAATAAATGGTCAACTTATACTCAGTGATAAGTATAAACGAATTACATCTTTATAAATGTTACGGTTTAGGTCAAACATGATCAAACTTTGCATTGAATAAAAAAATTGTTTAAAATTTGTGCACACGGGAATTCATCAAACTTTAGTGATTATTACACAAAACTTAAGAGTAACGCCATGGTTAGGGCACTTTTAATATTAATAAATGTATATACCGATATAAAATCGTACTGGCCTGCAAAATTATACTTTCGTCCCTAAGTATTAAAAATATATAACGAAATTGAAGGCTGCAGGTTACGCGTTTTAGTGTTCGAATAGCGAATGACATTGTGGACTGTGGAGTCTGTATACAGTGCGGCGAGGCGGTGGGTCCATGGTGACGTCACGTCTCCGAGCCGGGCGGCAGGGACCTGCGCGTGACCCCTACCGTGTATTCTAGTATCCGTGGATAAAATGTCAGCTCCTAGCATAGGAAATACGAAATTTGCGTAGCAGTGAACGTCTTTAGGAAAATTTTATTTAAGTAAATTAAGTTAAATCTGCACACACAAACCCAGAAAATTTGAGTCGTACATGTAAGCTGGTACAACATAAAGGTCGGTATCGTAGTATGTTAATGTGGATATTATAACAAAACTTGAATGGTTAAAATTATACTCTGCCGACCCTCGTTCTAAAAACAATCACGTAATTCATGGCCGAGGCGTTTTAATGCGGAGCGCCTTCTCTTATCTTAAACACTTGATCCAACAAGATTAAACCCTCTAGGCTAAAGATAACAAACACCGTACGAAACTTCGCGGTTTGTTTAATTTGGAAACATTTATAAACTAACTACTGGAGGCAGTGTTAAAGTGGGCCAAATAACTGGATAACGAAACCAACCCTTTTAAGACGAACGAAGACCGAATTTTCATAGGAAATATGAGCTATTGCAGTGACCTTTATGTTGAGACTTAAGGTCGGGAGAAGTAAATGAGCACCGATCACGGTCCCCAGAACATGTTTTGGGGTGTCATTAGAAATTATATATATATATACAGGATGTACAAAAAGTCCCGCACTTTT
Organism: Philaenus spumarius; assembly: GCA_018207615.1. Classification (NCBI taxonomy): domain Eukaryota; kingdom Metazoa; phylum Arthropoda; class Insecta; order Hemiptera; family Aphrophoridae; genus Philaenus; species Philaenus spumarius. Next base: position 63,309 of record JAGFPH010006879.1, read on the forward strand.
TTATTATTTCGTATATAAATACAATTTGAAGGTAGATGTAATTGAGGAAACTACTCTATGTAAAAATACTATTTTATCAAGATTTCAAAAAAATTATCCGCCATCTTCGATCCGCCATTTTCAATGTAACTTTGTTTTAAATGGGAAGGTGGTCATGTGATACATCATTTCGATGTAGAATTTCAAGAGAAAACCAACGGTGAAATTCGCACATCCGTATCATTAACATATTAAAAATGGCGGCCAAAAAACAACGAAGTCTGGTTTTCCGATTTTGCCCCATTTTGCTGTACTATTTTAAAAAAAATACTAATTACTATTCTTTTTGGGTTTAGAATCAAGTAAGCATTCAAATGATATGCCACACAACGATATTTGGGAGTATTATGTTCTTTATAATACCGAGAAGGTTTATAAAGTTTATTCGCTTTTACGAATTGCTGATATATATACAATATATAGTTTACCTTATACAGTAGTCGGAGCAATTCTTAATATTTTTGTAGTTACACTACAGCGCTGTTTCGCCGTTCACAGCCGGCTTCGTCAGGTGTAGGACTCAACACTTAAATAAAACAAAACACAATAACACTGAACACACACGATAACACGACACAAAAATACAAAGTTTTATCGGATAACTCCTCGTCAAATGTTTCATGAAATAAATATTTGCGTGGCCACGGCATAGATACTGTGCTTCCGAACGGGAACTGAAGAAAAAATTGCTTGTGAATTAGTAATGGTCAGCTGTATTTGTTTGTTTAGAGATTAGAGATTACGTCATAGATGGGGTTAGCTGCAAAGCGCAATTTGTCATTCAGGAGTACGTTAGGGTTTTCCTTCTGGGAAGTGTAAATGCTCTGTTCCTCCACGCCACAAGCAATTACTGTGGAGCATAATGGATTTAATTGAATATATTGATAATAAAAGATTATATTCATTTTATAACCTCAAAGCAAATCTTATAACATATTATAGGCTACATTAGTACTTTAACTCATATTTGAAGAAAATCAACTTCACAAGGCTTACAAATTGATTGAAGTTGTAAACTTAATCCCAAAGTGTAATCTATGCTAGGGTTTGTTTAAGTATTGGGCCTACAGATGATGGGTGAAATCAGCTGTTACATTATATTGTTACTCACGTACGTACGGACGTACACTTGCTTTTATAGGAGTTGATAACAAATGTGTCATTGTTGTTGGATTTTATATTAATGTGTAATGTGAATGACGTGTCTATGCAATGTTGTACTGTGAAATGACTTAAGTAAATTGAATGTACAAATGCCTGTAAAATAGAACATTTACAATTAACGCCGCCGCGTCATCTTACTTTCATTAAATAATTGTTTAATATGATTTTAAATAAAACATAATTTTTACCTGCCTTCAAGATTGTTATTATTGCCACCATAAGACTGACTGTTCTAGTAATTTATGGTGTATAAAGTCAAGAAGCAAACTTTTTATAACACAATAAACTGAACTCAGATAATACTTCTTGAGCTTAATTTAAATTGTGCAACTCACTTTTGATTTACTGATATTATACAGTACGTTGAAGCAGCCCATAAAGCGGAGAAAATTTTAATATCACTAACAACACGAGAAAAATTATGTTTCAAGTATTAAAGCGAGAGGTTTAGTGATTAATGTGTTGTTTGTTTATGTCATTCTTAATGGACGAGTATTTCAATCCTTGCTAGATCTATAAATTTGTCATCGATATACTTACAATAAATACATAGAACCATAAACTTAACATAGACCTACAATTAATATAATGTTAACAACTTGCCGTAGTCAGTAGTCACTTGTATTAAAAAAAACGACGGCTCTTTCGGCTATTCATCCATTTTCAAGTTATTGGAGAACACCCTTCGTTGCCATGGAACATTTAACCACCGGACATAGTTTTATTAAATGTGTGTTTTCGTGTAATGGTTTATTTAAATGTTTGTGAACGTGTTTTTGTTAGGTTTAAGTGTTCAATGTCAACGGAGGATGTTCTCCAATAAAGTGAGAATGGCTGGATAGCCGAAAACGCCCTCATTTTACAATACAACAGTAGTCGGAATCAATGACTACTTATCAATAAGACGAACAGTTTAAATGGGAAAGTAGGTATAAAAGTGTGTTTGCGCCATCAGTCGCTAGGAGCTCTCAGGGCGAGTTTTGAAGACCGAGTGCAGGACAAGGATGGAAAGAGGAGGAGAGACAGAGAGGTCCGACTCTCACGTGAATATCCTAGCGGCCGATGGAGCAAACACACTTTTATACCTGCTTCCCTGGTCTGGATTTTTAACATTGGAACTTTTCGACTTGTTGGTATGTATTGACGGAATGGCGGCAAACAAAATAAATTATTAACATACAATTTTATAATCTTGTTTAAACTTAAATATAAAAATAAACAAATCAAATAGAATAGATGTTTTACCGCATTGTGGGATTTTGGGTTGATACAATCTTGCAAATGCTTTGTAATTCATAACTGTGCATGTTTGTCGACTACTAATAGTAAAAAAGTCCAGTACCTGGGAATTCCAGAGGACTTAGCTTTACTGTTTTATACTAGTTACTATGTTTTATAACTTAGATTGAGGGACCCGCTGGTTAAACCCTTGTAAAAAATAACACATGTATCATATTTAACATTTAATGTTCTTTAAATGGTGGAAAATTATAACTTTGATTGGCCATTATTTTTGGATAGAGTCAACATACAGACCGCCGGTCTTCATTTATCAAGGCCTTCAAAATAAAGTGTCACTCAATAGTGGTTCTCATTTAAAATTTTCGACTAACCCCCAAAATACCCCATTTTTGGGGGAGGGGTTGAAATTTACGATATATCAAAAAATCTCCATTTTTGGTCATGTTAACAATCCTCAAAGCAAATCTGACTATCTCCATTAATAAACAAAATAATAAGGGGGGGGGTGACTTTTAAGACACTTAATATAGTACACACATGTGTTTATAGTAGAGTATATAGTTTACTTGGCATTACCTCTGAAATGGACTTTGTGCTTCCTCATTTTGTAAGTTGTGTTAAAATAGTTTACTTGGTATTACCTCTGAAATATTCATTGCGTTTTCTCATTTCGTAAGTTGTGTTAAAATAGTTTAATTGGTAGTACTTCTAAAATGGACACTGTGCTTCCTCATTTCGTAAGTTATGTTAAAATACTTTACAATTCTCCGGTGTGGTCTTAAGCACACATTTTTTTATTTTATAATGAATTAAGAAGTCTCTATTTACTAGGTTTGTTTAAATTGTATTCCAAATGATATTAATAACGAAAACTAAAACCTGTATTTGATGCCCTGTAAGGTACATATTACACTATCAGATAATCGTCGAATTCTTTGATCAAAGATTTGACATCAAAGAAATTTGACGATCTTTGACATGTTGTAAACTTTGACAAAGATTTTTTTTTTAAGAATAAGAATAAAGTACTAAATTATTATAGTAGGCATTTTTTAGGTAACCTCCTAACCTCAAAATAATATACGTTTTTTCTGTTTCCAATATATTCTTTCTGTTCCTTTACTTTTATATTTTTAATACGATGGCAAAATTTACATGGAGTGTTGAATGCTAACTTAAATTATACATTATGAAAAAGAATATTATTCGTGGAACATTCACACGAATGAATATAGAAATCGCGATGTAAGGCAAAAATCTTCAGAAGAAATTACAAATAATGTTTTGTAGCCTGCAATATTGAGGTTGGCAGTATAGCCTAAGTTTATATTTTTTGTAAAACATTAAAGAGACTTTCATTATGTTTACTTTATCGTAAAAGTGTATTTACAAGTTGTATTTAAGATTAGTTTTTGAAATCTTAACCCGTTATTATATGAATTACGATCTTTCAACTGTAATTTTGTTATAATAGATAATAAAATAATAAAAATATTAGAATAAACCGAAACATAACCTCAAAATATATCTAATTTAATATCAAAGTTGATCAAAGAAATTGGACAGGTGTAATATGTATTCATTGACAAATCTTTGTCAAAGATTTCTTCAAAGATCTTTGATAAAACACTGACCAATTATTTGACAAATAACTTTGACAGTGTAATATGCCCCTAACCTGTATTAAATATGTATTCCCACATAAAAATTTGAAAACGTTCATTCCTTCCGGTATGTTTTATTAAAACTATAAAATCCCACAATTTTATTCAATTAGCGCTCTCTATTGAAAACAAAATGTCTATAAATATTTTAATAACACTGTATTCAATAGTCGCCGGAGGTCTCGCATTGACAAATTCCTCACAACAGAGCTCATTACTGACGTTTCATATTCTGCCCTCGCTTCGCCTCCGAGGGGTTTCTTTTCCGGCAAAAGTGGAGATTCTGTAAAATATTCCGTACGTTTCCTTATATATTGATTAACTCGCAACCAGACACAAGTGAAAAAGAAACACAGAACTTATGTGAAGTGAATTTAAAAACACGCATCCTTCCTTTACGCTTCCATCCTAATCGCATGTTCATACGAGATATCTAAACGTAGCTACTGATCGAGCAAATATACTTTGGAATTTTTGGAATACACTAGTTACAGGAACACACAACTATATATGCAGGGTGAGTTTTATGTCCTGGCACACCTGGATATAATTTAAACGGCCTGAGATATCAATGTGAGACCTCGACCGTACCTATTATAACATTTCGTTTATATTTGTGGGTGGTTAAACATTTCGCCCCCCTATTCTAAAGGGGGGTAAAGGGGGCAATTAAAATTTTCAAATGCAAACCCCCATCATGTGACCCCTCATTTTAAAGGGCACAAAAAATAAACCAAATGGCGCCTACTAGAGGTCTCTATGTTGCCACTAACAACTATCAAAAACTACAGCCATTCCAAAATACGGATTCGGAGGTATTCTTTGGGTCCACCGGACCACCCCGTGAAATCCTATTGGCTTTCAGATCTCCTGGATAAGACATTCTCCGCAGGTCCTTGTCGATGGCAAGGTTCCCAAGCACCGGAGAACGAGTGACCGGCAGGCAGCACTTTCGTGCTTATCTTAGCCCGTATCGATACCGAGGGTGCCACCCGTTACCCACATGCTCACTTGGACGATTGGGCGGACAACCGAAGGTTTTAGTGGCTAGCATCATGGGGTATAACACTAGCCCTACCTGTACACACAGACAGCTATTCAGCGCCTTAGTGAGTAGGCCCATTTCCCAACTTGTCGGTAAAAACCCTTAAAACATATCAAATTAATTTTGGAAATTCGCCAAACTTACGTCAGAGGTTCAGCTGCGTGATCAAATTATATTGTTGTTGCAGAAATGCAGAATTTCCATTTTTGTGTCTATGTCAGTGTACGTGTGATCGCAGTTTACTAAATGTTCCGCAAAGTTGGATTTGGTAAAGAATGCGTCTGGGTTCCTAAAGTTATTGTTTTTTTTTAACAGGTTGACTCCCACGAGTACCATACGGTACTTAGGTCGTCAAACAAAATTGTTACATTAAACGTATATTTTTGAAGCAACCTTTTATATTTAACAAGTGAAACTTACATATATCTGTATACAAATGTACAAATTAACTATTTTTTACCGTAGCATGAGTATTTTTTGATTTATAGATGTTTAAGTTGGCAGCCCTTTTATTTATATTTGAAGCAAGCAGTCTTAGTGGTGGTGATAAAATAAAACAACTGTTTGGATCAAAAGCTCAACACTTTGACAAGATCGTCTGTGTTTTAATTTACTGTATACGCTGGCTTAACCATTAAATATATATAACAAAACAGTATGCAAAATGTGAAATATACTTATAGATGTTAAATACACCTCAAAACCTGATTTGTAATTCTTATGTTCGTTCGGGAGTTATGAGTAACAAACTGGCGGAAAACGGAATTTTGATGGTTTATTGGTGAATAACCAACAATGTACGAAGGATTAAATGGGATGCAGATTTTTGCAGAGATCCATTTGGGCGAAACTCGATGTCCTTTTTTTGACATGGAACTCGTTTTTTTTAAATGCATTTAAAGATAAGGCACAATATTTACCCGATAGTCCTTTTTATTTATTTAATCGCATCTGCGGAAGAAGTCGCAGGTACCAACACTAGTACTTCAATAAATTGGCATTTTACTTGTAACTAGTTGACCCGTACGGCGTTGCCGGTGGTGGTTGTTCTTTTTAAGTGTTCAGTCAGTCAGTGGTATTTGGCTTATATATATATAGATCTTAAATAATAAAAGCACTATTGTCATAATAATAAAAGATCTGAAATTATGATTTTAGTAACTTTGATCCGCCCAAACCTCTCCTAAAATTTCGAAATTTTTCATACCTTTTCTTAGTGAGCACATATGGCCCTAGAGGAAGCTACATACCAAATTTAATTCCAATCTGTTCGGTAGTTTTGAAGAAATCGTGATATAATAATTTTGATCCCCCCAAACCCCCCCTAAAATTTCGAATTTTTTCTAACCCTTTCTTAGTGAGCCCCTGTGGATTTAGAGGAAGCTACATACCAAATTTGATTTCAATCCGTTCGGTAGTTTTTGAGAAATCGTGATGAGTGAGTCAGTGAGTGAGTGAGTTAGTGAGTGGTATTTCGCTTTTATATATATATAGATTTACAACGTTTGTACAATTGTACATCCTGCCTTAAGACCTAACAAGGGGAAACATCACAAAGTACAACAAAATAATAGTGCAGGTCATATTTTCTGCATTATGTTGTCTTAAAATTAAACCTTGTAAACTCCATGATTGAGTTTAATGCTCCGTCCACAAGGCCATGAGTACGAAATTGATAATCACTCTAAAAAAATATATTTTTGAGAAAAATCTGTCAAATAATTATTTAGCATGTTATTTTAAGTAAAATATAACAGAAATACAAGATTTTAGTTAAAAAAATTCGTGACCCCAGGGTCAAGTTACGCTTAAACAGCGTGGCAGTCAACTTGCTAAAAAGTACGCTTTGCAACAATGTTCTAACTAGTGATTTTATGTTCTGATGATGCCTGATAGATAGGTGAAACAGCTGTCAAATATTGATTGTTAACATGATTGCTCAATGCAGGTAATAGTATATAATCATATTATAATGTCAGGTTAACAATATTTGTTGGACTCGAAATTCTGTAAATGTATATATATAAAGACAAAGAGCAGAGATAAAGAATTGTTCAGAGTAAGTAATTCCATTCTAAGTGATAAGACAAGGCAAGACGAGGTTGGAGGGAAACGTTGGTTTCGCTTCTTATCATCTTGGCTTTAATGACCTCCCTCACGCCTCCTGCGAGGGTTCATTGCTGTATCGTAAACTTTAGCTCGGAGCTACACTACCGACCGCGACTTGGACAAACATTTCTGTTTTGCCTTTTGTTAAACATAACCGCTGAATGCAGAATGTTTGCTTTTGTTAATTATATCTCTACTAGTGCAATGCTTCGCTATTGCTTGATTTAATTTTAAGGGTGGTTATCCCATTTCATCCCTTTGGCTTAAGTAATCGAATTGCAAATGTTTTTTTACATCAGTTAAGAATAATGTTAAACAATTTTAGATTTATAGTTTGTAGGAATTTAGTGCATTTTATTTTTATTGTAAAAGGATAGCTACCCCATTTAAATCTATTTGTTTGTAGTGACCATATTCTCTAAAAAACATTGGGTGTGATTAAGACCACACGTTGGAAGTGATAAGTTCTATGACCGATTTATATTTTTATCAGTATTAATATTAGAGGAGAATAAGGGACATTAAATTACACAAATCAATATATTGTAAAAAAATATTATATCATATTTTGAAATTGCATAATAAATTATTCAAATAAATTATTCTTAACTCCTAAAAATTTAAAGTAAGTATATTTTCAGTTATCCGTAAATCTGCAGAACATAATATTTAATAAATTTTTTCACTTACACATTGTTATTCCATTTTAAGCGTGTATATAATCTAATTATATTAAATTATAAATAATGAATATGAAAACTGACCATATTCCATTTCTTTAATTAAAAATAGAGTTAAGTCTTTAGCTTTTACTAAAAAAATGTAATGTGGTTTTAAATTTTTTAAAGTTTATAGGAAATTGTAGAATTTTTCAAAATTTTCAAAATTGTTAATTATCTTAAAAAGTGTTAATATTTTTTAAAAAATTAAAAATTATAATAATGTGATTTCCTTTCCGTCTATCAGATTTAAAAATGCTCAATCAATGGTCATAAATTTTCGATTTAAAAAGTTATAAAAAAATGTATGGAAAAACCTCAAATAATAATAAATATAATTGTAACTGTTAATGTACTTACCAACAACTTTCTGTATTATCGAATCCAACAAAGAAAATTCAACACTCTTATCTATATCAAGAGTCACTTTCTATGTAACAGTAAATCTCGTGAAAAGAGATGACGAAATATTTATAACAGAAATTTTAGTACTATTAAAAAATAAGATAGTGATTTTTCTATATTTTGGACTTATTGAAATTAACTGTTCATTTATTCAAATTATACTAAAAGTATACAAACGACCAAATAAAAACCGTTAAAACACTCACCGATGTACAATATACTCCCTCTCTACGCTCTGGCACACGTGTCTACGCAAAAAGTTGCGTGACGCGAGATTTCAGAAACAGAGTTTAGCAAAAGTGACCAAAGGGCCAGTTATCACTTCAAAAAATCCTGGTCTTAATATGTGTAAATTGTGAAAGTTTTGTAAATGTTTTTGAGATCATAAAAAAAAGTATGTGGACTATTATTTAATTTTAAGGGTGGTTATTCCATTGCATCCCATTGAGTTGTAATCAAATTGTAAATAGACCCCACCCCAGAACCCTTCCGCAGTGGGGAAATTGGTAGACATTTTCCTACAATGATTATGATAGAAACTTTGGGCAAACCTCACCATGGTGTATTAATTCCAATAAAAGCCTTAAATTGTATCGCATTACCCGTACTGTACGCTGATGTCATTAAATTTCCAATACTTGCTTTTATATAACCACGAACTTATTG